>LBNU01020517.1:26977-95660 GCA_014162995.1 Artemisia annua | reverse complement strand
TTATTTTTTTTTTACCGTCTGTCAAACAAAACTTATATTTCAAGTAACGTATCTTTTTAAAATAGACATAATCTTTCTATAATCTCATGTGCCAAACATATTTTAAGCAATCCCATAACCAAAAATGGATCTATGGGAATTAATCATTTCAATATATTTATGTACATAATATTATTTTTTCATAGCGTTTCACGTTGTTTATTTATTTATGTTTTATTTTTTTTTAACGGCATAACACTTTACGTTTATTAAAATGCATCGACTTAAAATTTAACATTAGTTTTGTCGTAGGTCACTACTCACTCGTTCCCTGATACTAGTCTTTTAATACTTCGTAAGAAAATGGAATTTATAACCGAAACAAATATATATTGATGTGAAATATTGTTAATTTATATCCACATTTCATTTGCCATGACAATATACGGTTTACATTTTACATACCAAACTTATCTAGTAGAAAAAGACGTTGCCATAATTTTTTTGTGTTTTTGTCATCAAAACAAGAAATACTTTTCATAAGTTATTATAAGTTATACTGATATATAATTAAACAACAACATCAAATTATCATCATCTTTAATACCCTTTTAATTAAAAGTAAAATGGAGTATGTTTTAAGCAAGCTATAACTACACTCGTAGTAACTTACCTTGCTATGCAATTTTCCCATCATCAAACAATTTATTACAGGCAATTATTTTGACTCAGTTAGCTAAAAATGTCGATCCTCTTTAATCATATATTCAAGAACTCAAATTAAGAGAGCTAGATTGAGTGGTGCCTTATCAAGCGCGTCACCTCTACGGCTCTACATCATTAGGGGCGGACCTATGCTTTGCATAAGCGGTGCCCGAAAATCACTTTGGATGATGAAATCTTTTAGAAGTGCTATATAAAACTTTTAAGAATCATCTTAGAAATTATTTGAGCACTATCTTAGATTTTTTTTTTGACAAAAAGCTTATTTTTTAGTATAAAATATTTTTAGCCCAAAACCTAATTAGCCAATAAAATTAACGCATTTAATAATTAATAATTAACTTAAAAAAAGAAAAAAGCAATTACGGTAGTTGTGGCCTTGTGGAAAAAGAATAGTCGGCATGGTGATGGACTGATGGTCTTGATCGAATAAACAATTAGATTGAGTGTCTTCTATTCATCTAAGATCTCTAGTTTATTTATTTTTCTTATGGCATAAAGTATGTATTTGTAATATAAGATTGTTATTCTTGTATAGTATAGTTGTATTTTTTATTTTTGTATTACTAATCTACTATAGCTATTATGTTATCTATGTTTACTGTTTTTCGTCATTATCGCATCTTGTTAAATTAGATCCGACCTGACCCGGCCGTAAATTTGACCGGTTGGTTGGTTGACTCATCACCTTTTTCTACTTGACCAAATTAAGGAACCACCTTGAATTTTCGGCTAGGTCCGTTACTGAACACCACTATAATATAAACATCAGCTTTAATAAAATTCATATAACACACCATCAAAAATACCCATTACTCATTAAAATAAATAAATAAATAAATAATTGATGGGTTTGGCGAAGAACCTATAACATGGAAAGGCGGTGCAGTGGTGGCACCGCCATAGCACAAAAAATGCTATAACGAAGGTGTATAACGGATTGCACCGTCACTGTAAAAGGTGAACCTCATAAGATTAGATAACAATGAATTATGTCAAACCACATGAAAGTCATCTTAAATTTTTTAAAAATGCTTACGCTCCATTTTTATCCGTTAAACGACCTATTTGATCATCTCAAACGATATAGAAAACATATGAACGTGGTTACATTAATATGTTTTTAAGAGTGGTTAGGTGCACATGGGTGATGTTATTAAACATTAATTGTTACTACTATTAAATTAACCATCAACATAATTTATTTAGAACATGTTAGCGTCTTTTGTTAATCATTTATTCTCTTCGTTGGATCAGTGAAATTTGATGCCTTCCCAACGGTCTTGTCCCGCCCATAATTAAACTAATTCAAATTTTTAAAAAATTTATTTGTTTGTTTATGTTTTGTTTTCTATCTTCATCGAACTTCAAACCTTTATATATATATACATGTTATACCATTTTCAAGTCTTCCACACATACATGGGCAATTGTTCTTACAAAGGTTTTGATGCATGTCTTGACCCGATACGGGTCATGACACCCTCGGGTCAAGTACTAGAGTTTAACAGCGCGAAACCTGTCTCAGAAGTCCTTCAAAACTTTCCGGGCCATGGTGTTTTTAGAAGAGATCAATTGTTGTCGCCATTAGACCATCGTGAGCTACTCGTTGGAGGTAAATTATACTATCTTTTTCCACTGGCTTCAGATGAAAAAGACCAAAACATGAAAGAGAAGGCGTCTAGCGGATTGGAGCCTGTTAGAGTATCTGGTGTAGCTGAAGTGGAGCCTGTGAGAATGTCGACGAGTGCTGTGGCGTTGCAACTTGTGACCAAAAATTTATCAGATGGGTCGGGATTTGAAGTATTACCGGCGCCTAGAAAGGGTGTTTGGAAAGTGAAACTAGTGATAAATACAAAGCAGTTGGAGGACATATTGTCGGAGGAAGTGAACACCGAGGCGTTGATTGAGCAAATGAGGATAGCGGCAGCTAGCTCAATGACGGTGGGTCCAAGGCGGAGCAAGGGTTATTGGGGAATAAACTTGAAGCCAATTTTTTGTAATGTGATGAACAAGATGGTGGTTGACGATTGTTCATCACCTAAGTCAGTTAGTCCTTTGTTGCAGCAGCAAACCAAATAACTTTTGTAGCATCATGGAATGTAATGGAACTCCTTATTCCAGTTTTATGTAGTATTTTCACTAATTTTTTTTTTCTTCTTTCGATTTAAACGTGTAATCTAGTTAAACTTCAAACAAAGGAGCTTAATCCAAGTTTTTTGGTAAGCAATGTAGTTTATAAAATTTGTTTTCATAATCAACCCAGCTCAACCAAAACATTTTTTTACCCATTTTGAACTCAACACTCAATTAAACCAACCAAATACATGCATATTTCTCCCTTACTAATAGAGTCCATGTTTTTGTAAGAATCTTACCGATTTTGTAGCGCAGTATATGCTACCAATAAAAGGAAATTGAAAACTGCGAATATTAATCTACATTCATCAGAAGGTACTAATTAAGTAGCACGGTAAAGTTTTCATAACAAACTATCACACATGCGTCTACATTACCTGCTTGCAGGTTCTTAACATGCCACTAGCAATGGACGACAACATAAAAAAAAGTAATTAAACAAAACACGGTCTTCAGAGTTATACATAAGGTTCTTTTCTAGACTAAGTTGCCATGGAGCTCCAAGTTGCATGTTAAGCTGATACATAATACCATCAAGTTGCAAGATCAACACTTTGCTTCCATTTTCTTGATGGCCTTCTCGATTGCAGGTACATTCTTGCTGAAGTTTGACCATTGCTCCGCAGTCAAGCTGATACCTATATCACAGCAGCCAAGTAGAAACTCATGCGTCAATGATCGATATACACAACAAAAATATGGCAATAAACCAAATTATAAACACAATGTTTCAAGTTGAAAGCACTAGGCTATTAGCTAAATAGTTCTGGCTAGTCATAGACAGATAAATTTCTCTTATTAACAACAAAAAAATATAAATCATTACTCATTATTGTTACTGCAACTAAATCGATAATATTACTCATCAAATGCATTCAGATACTTAACTAATACTCCAACAATTTTATGTAAATAGGAATAAAGTCAAACGTCAAAATTCTCATAGAGTATGATAGTAATAAGAAAATCCAGAGTTTTGATTTGGATATATATAACATGAAAATTTTCGGAACACAAAGCAACAATCTTGAGTTATTAAACACACAACTTATTCGAGTTGTAATCTAAATAAGACTAAGCACGCAAAAAAAAAATAGCCTCCTATAGTAGTTAAATACTACTTAAATTACCCTAAAGTTGAACCTTACTCATTCCCTTGATCTAAAAGAGATAGATAGATATCCTCTCTTACCTAATGGTGACAAGTGACGAATTGTATTTGTGTATAAACTAACAAAATTTGACTCGCTCAATAAACTAGGGAACTAATATGGAGAGTTGGACATTATAATCTTACAAAACAACAATCTTCAAATAAGAATTACAGCCCTTATTAAGAAATCAATCAGAACGACAAATCCAAGATCAATAAAAACTGAACATCCAATACTTGAAACAGCAATACCTTTCGAACCAGGAAGCTCTTTGCCATCTTTCCTGTAGTATTCCCTTATAGACACCAAACTTTTCCCTTTGAATTCAGTAAGAGTCACTCTTCTCTTATCTGAAAGCTGCAAGTAATATAAAAAAATCAGTATTGACTGATCATATCATAGTTACAACATTTCCCATAAATTTCATGTTACGAGGGCTTTGGAAGCTCTACAATACAATACCTAACGCAGGGATAATAAAACTTAACAGCTATTCTGTATGGGATTGCAATTTAAAAGTGATTAGAAAATACTGTAAACAGAGGATAATCTCTAACAAAACAAGATGCAGGAGATAATGCTGTGATGTACACTTTGCAGGTGTTTAAAGTTTTGTCAATCAGATACTTGTTTAGCAGATTCTTTGTTATTTAATAAGTTACATGTACAACAAGCTCTAAATTATAAAATTAACGTTAATCACAATCCCCGAGATAAAAGAAGATATGGGCAATCAGTTTTGTTGCAGGGTGTAGGTACAGCTAGACAAATTAGTGGACCCCTGACTAATCAGATAACCAGAAACCGTTTCATTATATCCAAACACTAGAAATTGGTTGTCTACCACCATAATCAGTTAATCATTCAAATCGTGTGCCACACACATCTTAAGTCCTTCATCGCACAAAGGTTGCATTTCATTATAAAAGCATTCACAGAATCACAGATAAGAAGGCGGTAAATGGATGAGGTTTTCCTATTCAGGTTACTCGGGGAGGGACGAACGCGACCTAATCGGGGTATACCCGTGACCATTTCCAACCCTTTTCCTAGCCACCCCCGAATTTGTACCTAGCAAGGTTTGAACCTTAGACCTCTTGTGACTGGTAAGGACATCATGTGCCTAATCACTAGGCCACTTTGGTGGTGGTTAAAAGAATCACCATAAGCATGAATACACAACTCACAAGTATTTGTTCTCTACCTTATATATCTGAAGGCGGTGTTCAGGAAAGCCAATTTGAACAGCTTATTATCTTATGTGGAGCAGATAGTGTTTGGATTGGCTTATCGGCTTATTTATGTATAAGCTGGTCCAAAAGTGTGAAAATAATAAATAATGAACCTAAGCTATTTGGTTCTATCCAAAGGCACAAAAACTCATCAGATGTATCAAAATGCAATAAGCTGCTTTTTACCCAAACAATCCCTAGATTGTCCACAAATTCGGCTCAGCACTTCATCCAAAAGAATAGTGACACACAATTTATAAACTCACATTCTAGAGTTTTTGTGTTAGGTTTCACTAAATTCAACCTAAAACTTATTACTCCGTATTATTTTGTTGGTAACCATGGTTTCTGATCTTTTTGGCCGTGGTTTGAACCCACCACCGGTCCACCACACACTCACACATGCACCTAGCAGGAATTGAACTTGAGACCTCTCATATTTTAGCGATGATAGTCATTAGTTAACCTAAAAAATCTTAATGGCCACTAAATTCACCAATGTCCAAAAAATATGGTTTTACAAAATCATATTGGGTTTTAAACACCACCAAATGACCTATTGGTTTCCTCACAAGAGGTCTCGCGTACATGAGTCAAAAAGGCTCACCCTCCCATGTAACCTACCTACCTTATTAGGGGTTAAACTTCCAACCACAAAAATTCAACCCAACTCTAAAAAAAACAATTTTTAAGGTTTTTTTTATTAAAAAAAAAAAAAAAAAAAAAAAAAAAAAAAAAAAAAAAAAAAAAAAAAAAANNNAAAAAAAAAAAAAAAAAAAAAAAAAAAAAAAAAAAAAAAAAAAGCCTTACCCTGCAAATAATAAGATCACCATCATCATCATACTCCTTCCCACCCTTCTTCTCATCCTCACCCTCACTCTCCTCCTCCTCTTCAACCTCCTGTTGTTCATCCTCCTTACCCTGCTGCTGTTGTTCAAGGTAAGCCTGAACAACGTTCCTAACAAGCTTCTTCCTGTCAGGCACCGACAAGTCAATACCCATCTTCTCAGATGCTGATTTCCTTACCTTGTACTCTGTCGTTGATTCCATGTCGGAAGATTTTAGTATTTCTAAAACTGTTTCTTCTATTTTTGATTTTAATTCTGGGTCCATTGTTTTTGGTTTTATAAATATATATAAAGGGTTTTTGTTATTTTTGGTTGTGTTTTGGGGTGTCTGCAAATGTGGAAGTGTTTGTTTGTGTTTTTGTGCTGATTTAGTGATTTTGGCAAGAATTTATGCTATTTGTGTTTTGGATATTGGGCCTGGGCTTTATTATAGTAATTACTAATTTAGATTGATACAAGTATACAGCCCATATTAAACGTGTGATTGCTTCTTTCAGAAATAGTAATAAAGACAATGTTTTGAAACCCGGTTGCTGGTTGAACCGGTTCCGGCCCAAAAACGGGTCAAAACTAACCGTTTCTTGAGTATTTGTAACCCAGTTCGAACCGTCGATTTTTTATTAACCCCGGGGGTCAACAATTCCAGTCGGGTCAACAGCAAAAAAATGGTTGGTTTGTACTTTGTATGCTGTTTTGTACAGCATAAACATGGTTTCTATGCTGATTTTTACACCAAATAATGTTGGTGATTTTAGTGTCATCAATTATTTTATGTGTAATGGTGATTTACCCGAGACCAAATGGATTTCAAGTTAATACGAGTTTAGAGGTGCGGAGTGCACACATGTATAAACTAATTAACTTGATTTCGGATGCAATGAATGGTAAAGTTTGTGACAGAAAATTCGTCACTAGGACGTTGCAAGAATTTAATAGATAGTGACTATTGGGAATAGTGACAGAAAAAACTGTCACTATTAAGTGTTGCAGAAATCTATTAGAGTAGAAAGTTAGTTGCTTTAAATCAAAAGGTGTAACCATTCATGAAAAGGTGTGACTTTTCATGAAAAGTCATTTTGTCTGTTATATATAGACACCAATTTTGGTCTTTCATTATAACATGAATAATCACAACAACACATACAATATTCTCTATGTTTTACTCAATTTCTTGTGCTTAGACATTTAGTGTGTTCTTGTTTATCTCAATACGAATTTCGTGTAACCCAAGGCACCAAATAGGGTCAAAATATTGTATTCGGAAAGTGAACTATACACGATTCAAGAATTATCCAAGCAATCATTGATTATCAAGACCAGAATTCCAACAAATATGTTGCTGGTTTCTATGCTGAAATTTACAGCAAAAATGGTGTTAACAAGCAGAGAAATGGTTGTTTACTGATTTTTGCGGCAGAAATAGTGTTTGGACAGCGGAAAACTTGGTGTTCAGACATGTGTATAGGTTTTTTTTTTTTTTTTTTTTTTTTTTTTTTACATAAAACGCGGCGGTCGAACCGGTTGAATAGCCGTCCCGGACTCCCGGTAACTCGGCCTGGTTGATCACAGACCCGGTTTTTTCAAAACATTGGAAATAAGAGAGACAAATGTCGAATAGAAGAAGTGTAATACGTCAATGGTTTAGATCTGAGTTATATACAAGAAAGAAAACACGTGCTAGTGAGATAATAAGAGTATAATGGTATCACATAGTCATAGCTTGAGTGTCGTGATGACACCAAGTAGCACCATCATTTTCGCATTTACCTTGTACTTTGAAAGAGATCTTTAAAAACTAACTCTATGTTTTTTGTACATTTTTAGACAGTACGACTTTATTGCCAAGAAAATGTCTTGCCTTATTAGTTTTAAACCTGCAGTAACTTCGATCAGAGCTAAAATACTATGACAACCATAAGCTCACAATTAACTTTACCAACATTTAGTGATAACAACAAAGTTGACACTAAAATTCACATCACGGTGCATATCCTAAAAAATGATAGAAATGTGAATATATAACTGTATAAACCATTGTTAAGGCCACCACGAAGGTAAAACAATACACAATCTTCATACGGGTATTTGCAAAAAATCACAACCCAATGATACCAAATATCACATGCATAGATTAACCCATTTTGGATTGTCATCTGAAATTTTCAGTTGGGAGCTTCTATATTAACTTAAAATGAGCCACCTTAACTATCTGTAACGGAAATCATAAGCCACTGAGATCAACTTCTTTGAAGATATCAGATATCATCTCTATCTCTTGAACTTCCTAGGCCCTTGTTTCTTCTCGCTGCAAGAATACAAGGATGTCAAAACCATAAGTCTGATAAACTAGCTGCACTATGGCTTTTTAAGTCAAGCTCATTACAATAAAATTCAAACTTTGATATGATCATTTCAAGATTCATATGCTTACAGAACGTAGATACTCATACATTTTTGGGTATCTTGAATGACTGATTGTAACTAGTGGTCAACTAATAAGCTTTGGAAAATCAGTGTAGAATTAGCTTCAACAAATCTGAATTTTTTTTAATTTTATTTGAAACTATCTATTTTACATTGGGTGTTTGGAATTTATAATTACAACGGTCTACTTAAGAAAATAACCATGTACAAAGATGCTAATTTCGTAACAAACATAGAAACAGTTTATAAGAATGTTTGGGATTGCTTATGTGTTTAGCCAATGCAAATAAGAATACCAAATACAACCTAAGATTGCTAATAATCAAATCAACAAAGTTAATACTTAATAATGGTAATTCGTGGGCTACCTTGACTGAGTTTCACCAGCCGCAGGGGCAGCAGCAGCGGTGGTGGTGGCGGTGACAGGTCCAATTCTAGGGACGGATCCAAAGCCAGCAACCTCATCCATGCTCTGGCCTTGTCGACGGTAACGACCACCAGTGGCAACAAAAGATGGACAAGGTCTGTAAGCTTTGATAGGCCACCAACCGAAGCCTGGTACGGTTGCAATACCACCTTGCATCCTTCCTTCACCGTTACATCCCCTCTCTACCTCTGATTTCCCACATGCTTGACAACCCCTACATTCAAAACCAATTACCATATATTTTGAGGGTCTTTGAGATAGCTTATATTTTGTGCTTAACAGCTTAGCTGCTTGAGATAAGCAATATGGAAATCAAACTGCTTGTTTTAAAGAAAGATAAGCATTTTTCAATAAGCAAGTTGGAAAGCTGGGAGCTGCTTATCTTAAGGTGTGATTATTTCTTTATAATAGTTAGATTTTCCTTATTATATTACAGTACATTTTTTTACACAGAATAAGAAAAATTAAGCAATTAACCCGGAAGTGCTTATTTTTAAGCTTATTCTGCTTCTACTTATAAGCAATACCAGACCCTCTTACACTGTTGCAAATTAAGCTAAGATATATAAACTTTATTAAGTACCCGAAAGGTATCGAACTGATTGGTTGAGATTGAGAAGAAGTAGAAGAGCTGTGCTTTCTTCATCTTCTTGTTTTTCCAGACTGGAAGGTGATGAGGAAGCTCGGAGGACAAAGACCGGATATTTCGGCTGCTGCGACTTGATGGAAGGAAACTGGGTATATTGCCCGGAGAAAATGGTTGTGAAGCCATTTCCCCTGTTAAACTTTTGTGGGAGGGAGATAAGAGAAGGTGGTATCTTTGATGTGAGGCTGAGAAATGATTTACTTGTACAAAAAGGTGGTGTTTGGATTTGATTATTAAAAACCGTTATCTGCTTTTGGATAGCTTATTTTAACTGTTTACATCTCAGTGTCTCAAACGGATTAAGTAATGTTATTTTTAAAAGAAAAATGAAAGTTATTTATGGATTTAAATGATTTTAGAAAGCTTATGTAGATGCTTATTTACATTAAAAAAAAAAAAAAAAAAAAAAAAAAAAAAAAAAAAAAAAAAAAAAAAAAAAACTATACTTATTTTATATCAAAATTACCATGCAGTAGATAATTTTCGTATTTGCTTATCTCCACTCAAATAAGCTGCTAAAAATAGCTTATCAAAACAGTGAAAACCTTAAAAGTAGTTACAAGTTGTACCAAACAACCCTGAACTATTTTCTTAAGCAAAGGTAATTGCTTGACATCGCAGACCAATGATTGCTCTACTGGAAGTTCCAAAATGACATATTAAAAGTACACATTGCCCAACCTTTGATTCATTTCGCTACCTTTCAAAATCAAATACAACCTATTTGACTGGGATGTTAGTCAAAATCAAATACAACCTCAGGTAAAATATAAACAAACCATCGGTGCACATTTGGAATTGGATGCCAATCAAAAACTAGATTGACTTCGATAAAGAGAAATTCATATACGATAATCATATCCAAATTCCAAAGTAAAACCAACATATATCCAACCATTCAAGAACCCTGCAATCCTACTAAAAAGATCTGTACCATTTTCCTTTTTTCGATTTTCTTAAAAAGGTATCACCTAAACTCATAATAAAAAAGAAGCCATCTTGGTTCTAAGTTGTCATCCCAGCATAGCTGGTTGATCAGCAACTTCACCATCCGCAAGCATCACAGAGCTATGATGATGGACCATGAACCACTGACCATTGTGAAGCTCAAACACATTCGTCATGCTCATAGGGTGGTTGTTGTTGTGGTTGTGCTCCATACCAACATAGGCTTTCATTGTCACCCAAGCAACACCCGGCAGTACTCGCGACCTTACATCTCGAACTTGAAAATTGACACCTGGCTCCCAATTTAAAGCCAGCTGCCAGCTCCTTAAAACCCCACTATACCTGCATTCCAAAAACACTTATAACTGAATGATGCTATAAACATATAATCCCACGCTTTAATATAACATTTGGATATCAGCTGATATGACATCAAAGTGGAACTAGAACTGAAAGTGTAATAATATTTAGAGAAAATAATAATAATAATAATAAATAAAATCAAACTAAAGTAAAGAATGATGAGCAACTCACCCAGAAAAATATTCACCAGAGGCATGAAAACATTTGACATAATCTGCATTAAGCCAAAGCCGGCCCATATCTGGAAGAGATCTTTCTCTAATGATGTCAAAAAAATGTTGATTGATATTCACAATTGCTCTTGTTGTTGCATAGTAGGCCTTCCATCCATTAGCAGGTATCACACTGTCTTGTTCCGTTGTAAAATCCTGAAAATGTGGCAAAGTTGAAAAGTGAGACACAATCCAAATTAAAATATCTTCATGAGCCAAAACCGTTTTAAACTAGAACACTAGAAATATGCACTAAAAAAGATTAACATATTACGTCTATGAGCAAACCCGACCACCCACTACTTATATCTTAACAACTAATAATTAAAAAAAAGCTACTAAACCTAGCCTTCTATAACACTAAAAGACGATGAGCCCGTATTGTACTGAATCAAGTTCTAAGGAGGCAAAGGATTCTAATTGTTCATAAAGGAGAGAGTTTGAGACAGACAGAGAAGAACTAAGAAAGCCTTATGAGTTTTGGCACTTGCAAGTTGCTAAGGATCCAATTAGTAGGAAAATAAGGTGCTTTTAATTAAAACAGGAAGATGAAAGGCAGGATAAATGACACCTATTAGGTACATGAATTATCAAAAACACATTCATCACTAGAAACCTAATTACTACAAAAAGAGGGTCGTACCTCCGCTAATATTATTAATCATAAAAATCGTTTACACCTAAAGGCGAGACTCCCAACCGGAATGTCCTCTTAGTCTGATGAATTATCAAAAACGCATTCATCACTAGAAACCTACAGATATTTCAACAAGAAATCATTTACAGCAATCTCATTTTCATCCAGCAAAATATAGTAACTTCAGAAGTTGTTCAAGTAAATACATTGCAGTACATGTTCAGGACAACGGATATCAGGGAACATGCAATATATAGGTGACCAATAAGCTACATGTGGCAACATCTTATGAAAAATCATGGCTCGCTATGTATGTTCCATATAGGCTCAACTTCAAAGCAAATGTTAAAGCTAAACAGAAGATCCAATGGCTACTATCTTTAACAAGAGAGTAGGAGAGTTCCAACTTTAAAACCAAATTTAGAGCAACATAAAGATCCAAACAAGAAATAATTCATACTTGGTGAGCATAAACAGGTCATATGATACATATCCATCTCTCAATACTTTTTTAATTGAAAACATACAGACATTCTACATATGTATTTTAAAACTAGAACATATGCATATAGCACCATTCTACATTAATTGTTGCATTCAACTCTGGAAAATATATAAACACAGTCCACTTGGGCTAATAGCAACCTCTGGATATTATAAGCCATAGACTACAATTCCTAGATGATAATTTGGACAAAATGATTAGTTTTAATATACAAACTTTACAATAAGAGATAGGATTAACTAACAAATTGATAAGAAATCAGTAAATACTCTGAGATCATCTTATGCTAACTGTGGATCCCTCTAGTTAATAAATTAAATTTGAGTTCCTTTATCAACTAGATATTCATATCAGAGCTGCATAAGACATTCCAATATAAAATCTGGAGAAACAGTTATCTTGTTGAAATACCTTCTATATTTGAAAGTTGAAAGAGTGCAAAAATCAATTATAATATTAGACAAACTGGTAAGGTTTCACCACCTTTCTTTCACATATCAGTGTGCTTACTCAGATCAACTAGGAAACATCAGCAAACGTATCTAAATTTTCTCAAATTTCATTCGCAATTCCAAATTGTGACCAACTTGACCGTCAAAAGTCAAATAAAGATCTACATGGCTTATTAATGGGATGGTACAAGTCTGTACAGAACGCGTACAACGCTATATGTCTCCATTCAAAGTACGTAATAACTGATAGGTCTCTAATACCTTATTTGTCACTTTCTATACAAAGAATTGCATAGATTTGAATAATTTGAAAATTGATTAAGAGCTACGGTCAGTCATCAGTGAATAGTTGCACTTTGGTTACATGTTTACATAGTCATAGCAAGCAGTTTGCAAATATATCATGTATGGAACTTCAATTACACATTCAGACTGATAGCCTTGTTAACGACACTGGATATTATTCTTATCAATACCATTCTAAGAATTTGGATAACAGCCTCATGCCATTTCCTGATAACAACTATACATGTGATATGGGCCACTATATCAATTCAGTGTTTATAACTTAAATTATGTTGCTCGTGTTAAAACTCCAATGTCAATCTTAAGCTAGAGTGCTAGACATCAACTGGCTACAAAATACTACCCGCTCCCTCTAAAGAACAACATTTCCCATTTTAATTTTTATCCCAAAAAAAAAGAAAATAATAAATTTCTTCTAAGTCAAGTCCTTAAATGTATTTTAGTTTTTTTCCCCTTCGTAATCATTACATGAAACTAATAACTTTGATTCTTCTCCCCGACTTTTCATTATTATGTCAGTACTAAGGAGCAGGGAAGACATCTAAAATAATCAAACATTTATAAAACTATATTTCAAGTAATGTATTGCATTCTTTTGTAGGACGGAGGGAGCATTATCTCTGCACCCTATATGCAAACATTTGGTCTTTCCAAATGTTATCAGAGAGAGAATTTCTCATTAAGTTCTTGTTAATGATCGTTTGACGTTCCAAGAACGCAACTTAACATATACTTGAAGTTTCTTCCTATCGCTTAATGTAAAATATCTCCACCAAATACTTTCCAAAAATCAAAACTTTCAAACGCCTCAACTAGTTAGCGAATCTACGCACGTTGCTTTTTTCCACCGCAATAACCTCCTCAACCTCACATCAATTTCAAATGCTTTAAGTGGGAATCAGTTGACTGACACCTAAACAATGCAAGCGAGTGTAGTAAATGCCCTAAACTCAACTGAAAGCTATGCAAACAATTCTTTATACAGCGGTACAAAACTATCTAAACGCACAATATCATTGAACTCGACTGACAGACGCTCCAAATTCAGTTTTCAGTGCCAACTATACTCTTAACACATCCGAATCCCTAACTATAAAGTTTATTTTCCTATAACAAGACATGTTTTCAAATCACATAATATCACACATCAAGTTAGCACAACTACGCACCTCCTTTCCTTTACTGCAATAACTTCCTCACATCTGTTTCAAACACTCAAAACATGAGTCATTTAACTGAAACCTAAACAGCGCACACGAGTGTAGTAGTAAATGCCCTAAAAGGCTAAAACTCGACGGACAGCTATACAAAACAATTCTTCCTCATCAAACTCAACTGACAGATGCTCCCTAATTCAGTTATCAGCATCCGCTATACTCTTAACAATTCCGAATCCCTATCAACGTACTCGTATCAAACACATATTTATTATGATTGTTCGCATAATAAACATTCCTAATCCTTAACTAGCCACAGTACATCAACAAACTTACGGTCAAATACAATGCACGAAACCTAGCTCAACCATATACTATCCAAATCCATTTAGTAAACAACACATCATAAAGATGCATCAAGGCTACGTTTGGCAAAAACCAGTAAAAGTTTGTTCTACAAAAGAGTTCGGCAACATAGTTGTAGCTGTAATTATCAACTGTGTAAAATGAGCGCTAAACACTAACGCTCCTATTATTAGCATTTCAAATAGGATCGTTTAAACTAAATCCAAAAACTAAACATTTGTTGCTATTATAAACGTTGAACCTCTTGAACGCTCTAAAAAGCTCGTTGTAGCAGTAATTATAAAAGTGTAAAACAAACGCTAAACACTAACGTTTCTTACATTACCGTTTCATACAGGGGCGTTTAAACTAAATCCTAAACCTAAAAACGCATTTCCAAACAAACATCATATCATAAACGCTAAACGCTCCTAAATCATAACAAACAAGCCAAATACCAAATATCACACGTAAGTTAAAAAAACAACAACAACCTTATGATAAAGCGCCTTCCACGCATTATCATCATTAGCCGCCCGCCTCATCGAGCTATTCGTCATACTCAACCTACACAAACTCGGATAATCCAAATAACTCAACGCGTGCGTCGTAATCTCCGGAACCAACTGTTCCATCATCGACGCACCAACTCCCGCCACCTGTCCCCCTCCCCCTCCTCCATCACCACCACCACCACCACCACCGTTCATCATCCTTGCAGCAGTTACAGCCGCCATTGATTCACCACCACCACCACAATTACAATTACAATTAACACAAGGTTTTGATTTATTGTTATTGTTATTGTTTAATTTAATGAATTTGAATGAAATTAGGGTTATGATTAGGGCAAGGATTAGGGAAATGAAGGTGATGTCCATTGGTGGTGATTATGATGAGACATGAAATTAACCATCGGTGGTTTTGAATTACAAGCCCTAGAAATTTTATAAATNACGTAACATATACTTGAAGTTTCTTCCTATCGCTTAATGTAAAATATCTCCACCAAATACTTTCCAAAAATCAATACTTTCAAACGCCTCAACTAGTTAGCGAATCTACGCACGTTGCTTTTTTCCACCGCAATAACCTCCTCAACCTCACATCAATTTCAAATGCTTTAAGTGGGAATCAGTTGACTGACACCTAAACAACGCAAGCGAGTGTAGTAAATGCCCTAAACTCAACTGAAAGCTATGCAAACAATTCTTTATACAGCGGTACAAAACTATCTAAACGCACAATATCATTGAACTCGACTGACAGATGCTACCAAATTCAGTTTTCAGTGCCAACTATACTCTTAACACATCCGAATCCCTAACTATAAAGTTTATTTTCCTATAACAAGACATGTTTTCAAATCACATAATATCACACATCAAGTTAGCACAACTACGCACCTCCTTTCCTTTACTGCAATAACTTCCTCACATCTGTTTCAAACACTCAAAACATGAGTCATTTAACTGAAACCTAAACAGCGCAAACGAGTGTAGTAGTAAATGCCCTAAAAGGCTAAAACTCGACGGACAGCTATACAAAACAATTCTTCCTCATCAAACTCAACTGACAGATGCTCCCTAATTCAGTTATCAGCATCCGCTATACTCTTAACAATTCCGAATCCCTATCAACGTACTCGTATCAAACACATATTTATTATGATTGTTCGCATAATAAACATTCCTAATCCTTAACTAGCCACAGTACATGTACATCAACAAACTTACGGTCAAATACAATACACGAAACCTAGCTCAACCATATACTATCCAAATCCATTTAGTAAACAACACATCATAAAGATGCATCAAGGCTACGTTTGGCAAAAACCAGTAAAAGTTTGTTCCATAAAAGCGTTCGGCAACATAGTTGTAGCTGTAATTATCAACTGTGTAAAATGAGCGCTAAACACTAACGCTCCTATTATTAGCATTTCAAATAGGATCGTTTAAACTAAATCCAAAAACTAAACTTTTGTTGCTATTATAAACGTTGATTGAACCTCTTGAACGCTCTAAAAAGCTCGTTGCAGCAGTAATTACAAAAGTGTAAAACGAACGCTAAACACTAACGTTTCTCTCGTTACCGTTTCATATAGGGGCGTTTTAACTAAATCCTAAAGCTAAAAACGCATTTCCAAACAACCATCATATCACAAACGCTAAACGCCCCTAAATCATATGTAACAAACAAGCCAAATATCAAATTTATCACACGTAAGTTAAAAAAAACAAAAAACAACAACCTTATGATAAAGCGCCTTCCACGCATTATCATCATTCGCCGCCCGCCTCATGGAGCTATTCGTCATACTCAACCTACACAAACTCGGATAATCCAAATAACTCAACGCGTGCGTCGTAATCTCCGGAACCAACTGTTCCATCATCGACGCACCAACTCCCGCCACCTGTCCCCCTCCACCATCACCACCACCACCACCACCGTTCATCATCCTTGCAGCAGTTACAGCCGCCATTGATTCACCACCACCACAATTACAATTAACACAAGTTTTTGATTTATTATTATTATTGTTTAATTTAATGAATTTGAATGAAATTAGGGTTATGATTAGGGCAAGGATTAAGGAAATGAAGGTGATGTCCATTGGTGGTGATTATGATGAGACATGTAATTAACCATCGGTGGTTTTGAATTACAAGCCCTAGAAATTTTATAAAATTTTTTTTATAAAAGATGTAAGGTGAATTGGTTTATATATGAAGTTGTGATGAACCCTAATTGTTTTTGGTCACGTGAGTGGGGGGTGGGGGTTTTAGAGAGAAAATTTGGGGGTTTTTTTCAGAGGGTGAAAGAAAATGGTAAATGAGGATGATGGTGAAAGGATAATGAAACCATGGTAATTTGTTTTTGGAAGCGTTTTATACTAGCAATAAACGACTACTCGTGCACAGTAACGGAATTTTATAAAATTTTTAGCACATATCGGTCAAGTAATTCTATTCAGTGGAATAGTGCACTTTGGTTATTTCATAAATTTACCTTCATTAGACTAATAGCAAGCAAGTTTGCAAATAGTATCATGGTATTTAAGAGATTTCAAGATCCAATACAACAATTACATGTACTAGTGAATTACCTTTTAATAACATCACAGCTGGATAATTTTTTTTCAGAGTAATACATTTATACAAAATATATATCTAAGAAATTTGGATAACCACATAGCCTCAATGCTAATCTTCCTGATAACATACTCAATTAAAACACTTTATGAAAATGTGGGTCCACATATAACAATACTCTTCTAATTTTATTGTTTTAACTAATTTCAAGATTAATATTGCTACGTGTTAAACCTACCATATACAATCTTAAGCTAATGACTTCTAGAATGTATCAACTGGCTAACAAACCCAAACATACCTCGTTTTCTACTACCATTTAAAGACACCAACATTAATCAACATAAATAATATATTTAAAATATAAAAATAAAATATATATACCAAAAATATGAGTGAAAAGAATAATAATAGCCAAGTATAATTACACTACAAGAGTTCAAAGCTCCTTATAACATATATCTTTATATTTTTTTCCCTTCGTAATCAATTAATAGTAAACTAATAACTTTGATTCTTCTCCCCGACTTTTCATTATTTGTCAGTACTAATGGAGCAGGGAAGACATAAAATATAAATAATTTTTTATATGAAAAGTGGAAAACCTTAATCTATTTAAGAAAATAAACTAATACACGGCTGGAAAGGAAAATATTCGATCATTATAATCTCGAGTGTTCATCATAATGTTGCAAGGCCCNTTTGACAAAAACAATTATTACCAGAACTAGAGATTAAGCCAGTAGATAGATAGTGAGAGATTATAAAGGTATGTGATCAGAATGATGGAGGCTAAGTAGATATTACTTCCGTGCGAGAAGATCAACGATCCAAAGTGAATATGATGATATTTCGGTGATTTAGAAACAATACTCGCTCCTTTTTCTTTTTGTCAAACATAGAATAATAAGCTTATAAAACATAAGCTGAAAACCACATAAGCTAAAAGCGCGCTGTATAAAGTTAAACAAGCAACTTTTAAAGTTGGGCGAGTCTTTTGAATCAGATGTATGTGATTTAACTGAAGTATTCAGTCTCCTTTTTTCAACTTTTTCTCTTGCTACACTCAAATATGTATTTAGTGCTCTAAAACTCTTTGCTAATTTACTAATGGGTCATTTGAGGATGGTTGTTTGGATGGGATTGAAGGGTGATTTTGTCATTTTGAAAAGTCAAATATTTTTGTTTTTAAGGTATGAGATGGTCAAACACGCTTATCTTCAGAATATGTTTTGCTAAAAAAAGAGATTAGCCAAATCTTTTTAATTAGAGCAACTAGCTTATTTGCATAATGCTATCGTTTATTAATGGAAAGAGTTTAATTCTATTTATTTGTATCACTCTATTTCAGTAACTTTTTTTGTGGGTAAATGATCCAGTGAAGGTCATTTCACGCAAATACATAAAGAGATAAATCGTGTAACGTCATGGTTAAAGGGACGTGAAGACGTTAGGCTACATGTTATCCACCATCGGGATATCATTGTTATAGAGAGTCTAAGGTGGGAACGTTTTGTAATCTAGAATTAGAAATTGATATATTTTCAATTGAAATCGATAACTGAATTGTCGTAAATCTTACATTTACTGATATAGGCAACCAACATGTATTTGCCCTAGCGGTATTTGTAATCTTTTCTTTTGTTATCGCCTAATCAACCATCAACCCTTAAATGAAACCTAAACTCAATACCATATGTACGAATGTACAATACATAAGCACGCCAAAGTTTTCAAAGGTCTTGAGGCACAAGCAGGATCTGTTATAATAACACAGAAATAAGAAATGATGTCAAATCTGCAGATTTTAGCCAATATACATATCAAACATGCATCCAAAATACATATCATGACAAAAATGTTCAAACTCTCATTCGGATGCTGTTGATAATCTATTTCTAGAGATGGGTTAACTGTGGCTATCTGTAGAACCAAAATGCCACAAATGTAATCTAAAAACACTACGAAGATGCTATAGTCCTAAAGATCTCTATCTGTTATATTTTCTTGAACTGCAAAACACAACTTTGGTTAAACTGCTAACATAAGTTCAGAACAACAACAGCTGTGACAACACATGTAACAAGTAGCAATTTCCAACTTCTTTTGTTCCAAGGTGGTTTGCAGTAAGGAGAGCTAAAGATTCGATCTGTAATGATCTTCAAGATGGCAGCAATGGCAAAAGAAAAGCACACAGCCAGCACAGTGAGCTCGGCCTTGTCCAGATTTTCTTGATCACTTGCAACCTTCTCAATAGTTTGACTGCAGAAAAGGTTTCAGGAGAAAATGAAAAAAGATTTGAATTTTAGTAGAAAGTCAATGTAATAGCTGTCATATAAAGGGTGACACTTCCTACTCATTTACTTATGAATGAACACTTTAGATTGTGTTTTTTTCTCAAGTGGGTCAAGAAAAGGTCAACTGGGTCGAATGAAGAAAGCTGAATATCCAAAGTCTAATTTTAATGTAATACAACCTCCAACGCTGCTTCTTTTCTTTTTTCTTTCCTTTTTTATTTATTTATTTATTTATTTATTTATTTTTTGAATTATCAATATGATTAAAAAAAAATCACAAGCAATGAATACTTTATTTGACAGAAGATTTTGGGGGAAAAAAAAGGGAATCCAATGTCAAACATGCAATTTGTTTAGTAGAACTACCCATATTTACTGCATTAAATATGTGAGTATAATATATCTATAACCTGAGCATGGCGTTCTCTCTAACAATCAACTCCAGATGGGATGACACAAAAGCCTTCCACGACTCCAAGTCAGCAATTTCTTTTTCCTGAAATATTGATGATTTTAGGTGAACATAAGTTTATAAGTTCAAAACTTTACAAAACGGAAACAACTCACCATAGTCGCCTTCGATAGCAAAAGCTCCTTAACTTCTAATCGGGCTTTTTCTACAACCGACGTGTATTTCACAAGCTCAACATCAACTTGAGGAAGAACGTCCCCTTGTCTCTTATTCAATTCTCTGATGTAATCTTCCAATAAAGATAAGTTCTTTTCGAGTAATCTGACCTTTTGCATCAAAATCTTCAAAACAGCATCACCGTGTATTCTTCCATTACCTTTTGTCACAAGTTCAGGAATTTTCGTGGCACTCTCGGGTTTCTTTGCCACATCATCGTCACCCCTTTTACCATCATCAACACCTTCTATCTTTCTACTAGTAGCTTCATCCGCGTTTCTTTTTTCACCATTTGTTTTGCCATTTTTGGACCCCGTAGTTTTTGCTGAACCAGGAGATGCGGTTGAACTAACATTTGTGGATTCTTCTGATGTCACAATAAGATCTTCAAGCATCCTTTCAATTGCATCTACACCGTAAACTTCAATCACATTTAATGTGCAGTAAAACTCTGACCCGTAATGGCTAACTAAAGTCAACTTTAAGTATCTAACCCATTTGGGCTCGGGTAACTTGAAGTATTGACGGTGTTTAACGTTTTCAGCAACAAAAGTTCCAAGAGGGTACCATGTTTCACTTGGGAAAACCAAACTTCCCGACAACGAAAATTGCTTAAAGTTAGAAGAATGGTGTTCAAAATTTGCAATCTTCACAGCATCTACTAAAGTTTCTTCTGCAAGCTCGATGATAACGTATTTATCCACAACAGAACATGGGTTTCTCAAATACTTGTCATGGTCAAAACCCAAGATATTGCTTGCTCCATTTGCTTCCTTATTATGAGCCACAACTTTAGCACCTTTGGATGCAGAGGCGTAGTTGTAATCTGTCCCATCAGGCTCGAGCCGGTGGGTTATGTTCACCAACCCACTTGCTGCACCACTCGGTGCGCTACTTGAACCATTCTCTTGCTTTGTAATGTTTCTAAACTCATCAATATTGAGATACGTGTGATGGGTCTTCCCGTTCTGTAAGTTGTCTTGTTTCTTTTCCACACATCTATCTTGAAATTCTCGCTCACAAACTAATGCAGGGTAACCTAAAACTTTTGAAACTACTTCTTCTACTGGACAAAATCCTTGAAGAGGGTTCTTATCAGTATCTACAAAATTAAGATCATGAGACACAGAATCACTCCGCTTCCCAGATACATTGGGCTCTAAAAGCGCCCTATCTGGATGAGTTTGAGCTTGCTCTTCGATATGTGTATATGTAGTAGTGTTAGTGAAGTTGCTACTATGTACATCTACATTCCCTGCAAAATTGTTTGACACGCAATAAACAGATTCAGATAATCAATTGGTTGTTACAGATAGTGTTCGAACATGCTTTTGCTGTTGCAAGTAGTTATAATTGATAATCAGTCGTTTGTGTACCCAGAAAATTCTGAATATTGCCTGTAAAATGCCCTTAAAAAAGTGATATTTGGGATTGCTTACCAAAACTGCTTATATGCTTATTCTATTTTGATACAATGCCTAAGCACTTTTGAGGGTATCTCGGGTTAGATATCCAATTTGACACTTAGTGAGTGAACAACGTTGTTATGAATACTCGCCTACTCCATTACTTAATGCAAAAAAGCAATAACCAAAGTTAGCACTTATAATAAGCAATCGGAAACACCCCTTAAGTTTTCCTAAACTCCTTATCCAACCTGATCTCTAAATAATTACATAATCTCAGCATACCCAAAAACCAGAAATCAATTTTGCGTTACTTGAAAACCCTATAACCACTTTTAAAACACAATTCTAAAAACCCTCAAAGACCATTCGTGAAAATCTACTTAAATGGTATCTAAAAAAGTAACGAAACCAATTAAGCTCAAATTAATAAATGGGTATCTCAGGTTTCACATAGCCGAGCAATATCACAAACACACACTATAATAAAAAGATACAAAAAAGATAAACCGCTTAGGTGGCCTAGTGGTAAAAAGCACATGACCTATCATCACTAAAATGCGAGAGGTGTCAAGTTCAATTCCTGCTAGGTGCAAACAACTCTCTAAGTGGCAACTTTACCCGGTTTGAGTATGTGTGATGGCAGGCTCAAACCCCTTATATTAGTCGACCAAAAGGTCAGAAACCGCGGTTATTACAATAAAGATTAGGGCTAATCAAGATTCATAGAAAACTTCCAAAATAAGCAAAATGGGTATTTCAAAATAAGAGAATGAGACCTTTATTTCCATGAATGAAGCTGAAAAGTAAAAAAATGAACCAAATTGAGACCACCATTAACCTCAAAGGGAGAGCATAAAAAAGCTCTCGTCTTTAAATGGGTTGCTGTGATTATTGGTGTGTGAAATGAATGCAACTGCACCATCCATAAAGGGTGGATTTTTCATTATTCATTAAACAAACACTTATAATATGATGATCACCCATGAGATATCCGAAAGAAAGGTTTTTATGAGTCTGTTTTGTGTACATGTGATGATGTTGTTGTGGTTATTATGGTTATGGTTGTGTTTTTTTTCTCAGGTCAAGATTTGGATGTCATGTCTTGAATTTGTGACACCTTTATTATAATGTCTAACTCCATATTCTACAACGGGGTGCAAAAGTGCGAGTTTTTTCTAGGTTGGTACTTGGTAGGTTCCTTAACGTATAAGAAGACTATAAATAACACGGATGGTCTCTGTGGTGTGCAGATTGTGGGATTTTTAGACGAATATGAGTTCAAAGCTTCTGAACTCATGCGAGCCCGCGCGATCTGCGGACACGAATGCAGCTCCAAAACCTCGCCTACGCCGTTTGCGTTGACTTTCACTTAGAGTCCTTTGACTTTTTTTACCAACTCAAATCGTCCTTGAGGGTAAATTGGTCTCTTCCTTTCTATTTTTTTCCCGCTTCATTTTCAATCTTCAATCATTTTACCCTTTGTTTAAAATCAATTACAAAACTCTACTCTTATCAAACTCAATAACCAAAATCGACACTATTTTTTCACATTACCAAAATCGACATAGCAAGTAAATACATTTGCCCGCCATCACCATTTGCTCGCCACTTTGTTCAAAATAAGGTTATTTAATAATAAAAGAAAAAGAGATGGAGAGCAAACAATTTTGCTTGCTACATCTAGTTTTAAGCATGCAAATGGGATTGACAGCGAGCAAATGAGATGGAGAAAAAAAATACAATTTTGCTTGCTACATCTAGTTTTAAGCATGCAAATGGGATGAAGAGCTAGCAAATGAGGATGGAGAACAAACAATTTTGCTTGCTCCATCTAGTTTTAAGCATGCAAATGAGATGGAGAGCAGAGCAAATGACATGGAGAGCAAACAATTTTACTTGGTACATCTAGTTTTAAGCATGCAAATGAGATGCAGAGCGAGCAAATGGGGATGGAGAGCGAGCAAATGAGTGTTGAGCAAACAATTTTGCTCGTTATGTCAACTTTTGTAACTTGGAAATTAATGGTTGACCCTCCTCAAAATGTTTATTCTTGAAATTTCCTCTTTTATTTATCTTCACCCCACTGACCTTACACAACTTTTCATTATCATTCACAACTAGTTGTTTACGTATGTTGTAAGATCTGATTGTTTAAAAATTTACACGTAGAGTGACCCTTAAATTATCTTTAAAAAAAATAATAATAATCATAATAATGATGCTTCGAATTGCTAACTAAAACAGCTTATCCGCTTGTTATGTTTTAAACTTTCAATATAGCACATAAACATTTCTGAAGGTGATTTGGATTCCTAATTCAGTCTGATTAATTTGGATTCCTAATTCAGTCTAATTCAGTCTGATTAGTGCGAGTACAATAAGCTGTTTTCTTTAAAATTTCTTTTATAAGGCAAGAAAACCAAGCAATAATGAATAATGTAATATCAAAGTAGGTAAACAAGTTAAACTCAAATTAACAAATGGGTCATCTCAGCATTCAATGATCATACACAAAGTTAGCTGCTAATCAAGATTCATAAAAGCACAACATAACTTCCAAAATGGGTATTTCAAAATACATGAATGAGATTATCATCCTTTGGCAAACAAACAGGGCAGCGATCCAGATAGCTTCTTCTCAAAGTTGACATACTCACGGAACTGCAGTACATACAAATAACGATCACGAAAAGCCTCATGATATTCTAAATTGAGTTCCGCGTAATCGTCTTCAACATGAGCATCCTTACATATGCACGGACCCACACACTTGCGTAATATAGAAAACTTCAAATCCATTTTCTTGTTGTCATTGTCATGCCATATGTGGTAACTCCTCCTTTGAATTTTAATGGTATCCAATTTCTTATTTTCAACCTCTTCTTTATTCCAATACACCGTTCCGTCAAAAAAATCGATCCAGAAAGTCGAAACACGTGGAGTAGAAACTTTAAACTTAGCTTCATCCGTACGATCTTTATTAATATCGGCTACTATTTCTTTGAGTCGGTCACAATTAATCATCTGGAAGCCAAAAAAAAAAAAAAAAAAAGTTTAACATTTTCTCTTCTAATGGGGTATTTGTTTAGTCGCTTATTTGATTTTGAGCTTATTTTTCATAAGCACTATTTTGAATCTTTTCGGCTTATATAAGTTTTTACGTTATAATAAGCTTATATACGCCGAAAAACTTCAAAATAAGCCGCAACAAATAGCTTATGAAACATAAGCCCAAAACCAAATAAACTATAATAAGTCAAAAAAACATACATAATAAGTAAAAAAAAACATAGATTATAAGTAAAAAAGTAGAATAAACCTTATGTCCGGATTTGGTGAAATAAAAAAGGTCATTATACTCCTCTTTAAAACCAAAATAGTCATGAAAATCATCATCTTTTACAAATGTATACGAAACTTTATTGGTTGGAAGTTTGGAACAGTCCAATAATATTCATTCGTTGATAAATTGACAAAGTGAATCCTCCCAGATGGATCGTATACCAACGTATTACCTTCATCTGCATCACACTTTTGAGGCCTATGAACCATATTTGCTTGCTTTCGAATGTGAGATTCTAATGGTAGGGGCCGTTTATATACAAGTATGTTAAGTCGGTGGTTTGTAATAACTTGATGAGATGAGACTACAATTGTCTGTGAGAACTTTAAAAGAAAAAGTTAACTGGCCCAATTTAAGTTACATATTCAAGGCCCAATTTAGGTTGCGTTAAGTTGGTGGTTTTAAAAGATGTATATTCAAGGCCCAATTTATGTGAAAAAAGTAATAAAGGTTACGGAGTAACTCTTAACTGGCCCAATGATCAAATTCCACGTGAAACTAGACGAGTACTCGTGTATGTTAACGAGATTTTATCGCGGTAGATAATTATGATTGTTAGATTTTGGTTAGGTGTTTTATATAGTATTTAAAGTGAAAAAAAATTAAAACGAGACATAAATTTTGAAGGTGTTTGGCAATGATTAGTATTATCACAAATCACTAAATTTACACAATGACAACTAAAATTTGTATTAAATGATTTAAGATTTATCTTTAAAATTTATACCTTAGACGCGCTTTATATTGGACCCGTTAGTATATCCATGGATGCTTAAATTCAAATATCCGAAATTTCAGATATCCGAAATCTCGGATGGTGGTTGTATGTATCCGAAATTTTAGATACTGTGAATTATATTTTCGAGACCTATTTTTGTTTACCCTTTTATTGCGAAAAAAGCAAACTATATTAGTAAATGATCTTCACCAATGTAGAAATCTACAATTGTCCAACTGGTGGTGCTGGTTATCGACGACGGTATGGCTGAAACAAATGGAAACCGGCCATACGAATTGTTAACAATGTAGACTGCTATAAATAACATATTATAGTAGAAATTAAATGTTCAGAGAAAATAAGGTAACTTACGCAGAATGGTATATGAAAAGAGAGCCAAACGAGGTCACCCATGGCACCGCAATAGGGGCACTCATACCAGTAAACTGGTTCAGGAGGCATGATGATCACTTGATCATTAGGAGGCATCATGTTCACTTGATCATTAGGAGGCATCATGTTCACTTGATTATCAGACATAGTAGTATCAAGAATTGAAATTGACACTCAGTTTGGATAAATTGTGATTAGGAGGCACCCGTACTTATAAAGCCACAATTTTCAAAATTGACCCTTTCTAAATTGAGTGAATTGCAAACAAGTCCTTTGAAACTAAAAATGGCTAAAACCACACCCACATACGCAAACAACACAAAAATAATATATATCATACACCAATTAACGCAACCGAAACTTGCTAAAAATTATAAAGTGTCACCGTTGTGCCTTGTGGTTAATAATTATGATTGTGATATTTTGGTTAGGTGTTTTGTATAATATTTAAAGCGAATTTTTTTTAAAAAAATAGACATAAATTTTGAAGGAGTTTGGCAATGATTAGTATTATAAGTTTATAACAAATCACTAAATTTCAACCAAAATTTGTATAAAATGATTTAGGATTTATCTTTAAAATTTATACCTTAGACGCACTTTAATTTCAACCCGTTAGTATATGGATGCTTAAATTTAAATATTCGAAATTTCAGATATCCGAAATCTCGGATGGTGGTTGTATGTATCCGAAATTTTAGATACTGTGAATTATATTTTCGAGACCTATTTTTGTTTACCCTTTTGTTGCGAAAAAAGCAAACTATATTAGTAAATGATCTTCACCAATGTAGAAATCTACAATTGTCCTGCTGGTGGTGCTGGTCATCGACGACGGTATGGCTGATACAAATGGAAACCGGCCATACGAATTGTTAACAACGTAGACTGCTATAAACAACATACTACAGTAGAAATTAAATGTTCATAGAAAATAAGGTTACTTACGCAAAATGGTATATGAAAAGAGAGCCAAATGAGGTCACCCATGGCACCACAATAGGGGCACTCATACCAGTAAACTGGTTCAGGAGGCATGATGATCACTTGATCATTAGGAGGCATCATGTTCACTTGATCATTAGGAGGCATCATGTTCACTTGATTATCAGACATAGTAGTAGCAAGAATTGAAATTGACACTGAGTTTGGATAAATTGTGATTAGGAGGCACCCGTACTTATAGAGCCACAATTTTCAAAATTGACCCTTTCTAAACTGACTGAATTGCAAACAAGTTCTTTGAAACTAAAAAATGGCTAAAACCACACCCACATACGCAAACAATACAAAAATAATATATATCATACACCAATTAACGCAACCGAAACTTGCTAAAAATTATAAAATGTCACCGTTGTGCCTTGTGGTTAATAATTATGATTGTGATATTTTGTATAATATTTAAAACGATTTTTTTTTAAAAAAATAGACATAAATTTTGAAGGAGTTTGGCAATGATTAGTATTATAACAAGTTACTAAATTTCAACCAAAATTTGTATAAAATGATTTAGGATTTATCTTTAAAATTTATACCTTAGACGCACTTTAATTTGGACCCGTTAGTATAGCCATGGATGTTTAAATTCAAATATTCGAAATTTCAGATATCCGAAATCTCGGATGGTGGTTGTATGTATCCGAAATTTTAGATACTCTGAATTATATTTCCGAGACCTATTTTTGTTTACCCTTTTGTTGCGAAAAAAGCAAACTATATTAGTAAATGATCTTCACCAATGTAGAAATCTACAATTGCCCTGCTGGTGGTGCTGGTCATCGACGACGGTATGGCTGAAACAAATTGAAACCGGCCATACGAATGTTAACAACATAATATAGTAGAAATTAAATGTTCATAGAAAATAAGGTTACTTACGCAGAATGGTATATGAAAAGAGAGCCAAATGAGGTCACCCATGGCACCGCAATAGGGGCACTCATACCAGTAAACTGGTTCAGGAGGCATGATGATCACTTGATCATTAGGAGGCATCATTTTTCACTTGATCATTAGGAGGCATCATGTTCACTTGATTATCAGACATAGTAGTAGCAAGAATTGAAATTGACACTGAGTTTGGATAAATTGTGATTAGGAGGCACCCGTACTTATAGAGCCACAATTTTCAAAATTGACCCTTTCTAAACTGAGTGAATTGCAAACAAGTTCTTTGAAACTAAAAAATGGCTAAAACCACACCCACATACGCAAACAACACAAAAATAATATATATCATACACCAACTAACGCAACCGAAACTTGCTAAAAATTATAAAATGTCACCGTTGTGCCTTGTGGTTAATAATTATGATTGTGATATTTTGTATAATATTTAAAGCGATTTTTTTTTAAAAATAGACATAAATTTTGAAGGAGTTTGGCAATGATTAGTATTATAACAAATCACTAAATTTCAACCAAAATTTGTATAAAATGATTTAGGATTTATCTTTAATTTATACCTTAGACGCACTTTAATTTGGACCCGTTAGTATAGCCATGGATGCTTAAATTCAAATATTCAAAATTTCAGATATCCGAAATCTCGGATGGTGGTTGTATGTATCCGAAATTTTAGATACTCTGAATTATATTTCCGAGACCTATTTTTGTTTACCCTTTTGTTGCGAAAAAAGCAAACTATATTAATAAATGATCTTCACCAATGTAGAAATCTACAATTGTCCTGTTGGTGGTGCTGGTCATCGACGACGGTATGGCTTATACAAATGGAAACCGGCCATACGAATTGTTAACAACGTAGACTGCTATAAACAACATAATATAGTAGAAATTAAATGTTCATAGAAAATAAGGTTACTTACGCAGAATGGTATATGAAAAGAGAGCCAAACGAGGTCACCCATGGCACCGCAATAGGGGCACTCATACCAGTAAACTGGTTCAGGAGGCATGATGATCACTTGATCATTAGGAGGCATCATGTTCACTTGATCATTAGGAGGCATCATGTTCACTTGATTATTAGACATAGTAGTAGCAAGAATTGAAATTGAGACCGAGTTTGGATAAATTTTGATTAGGAGGCACCCGTACTTATAGAGCTACAATTTTCAAAATTGACCCTTTCTAAATTGATTGAATTGCAAACAAGTCCTTTGAAACTAAAAAATGGCTAAAACCACACCCACATACGCAGACAACACAAAAATAATATATATCATACACCAATTAACGCAACCAAAACTTGCTAAAAATTATAAAGTGTCACTGTTGTGCCTTATGGTTAATAATTATGATTGTGATATTTTGGTTAGGTGTTTTGTGTAATATTTAAAGCGATTTTTTTTTTTAAAATAGACATAAATTTTGAAGGAGTTTGGCCATGATTAGTATTATAACAAATCACTAAATTTCAACCAAAATTTGTATAAAATGATTTAGGATTTATCTTTAAAATTTATACCTTAGACGCACTTTAATTTCAACCCGTTAGTATATGGATGCTTAAATTTAAATATTATAAATTTCAGAGATCCGAAATCTCGGATGGTGGTTGTATGTATCCGACATTTTAGATACTGTGAATTATATTTTTGAGACCTATTTTTGTTTACCCTTTTGTTGCGAAAAAAGCAAACTATATTAGTAAATGATCTTCACCAATGTAGAAATCTACAATTGTCCTGCTGGTGGTGCTGGTCATCGACGACGGTATGGCTGATACAAATGGAAACCGGCCATACGAATTGTTAACAGTGTAGACTGCTATAAACAACAAACTATAGTAGAAATTAAATGTTCATAGAAAATAAGGTTACTTACGCAGAATGGTATATGAAAAGAGAGCCAAACGAGGTCACCCATGGCACCGCAATAGGGGCACTCATACCAGTAAACAGGTTCAGGAGGCATGATGATCACTTGATCATTAGGAGGCATCATGTTCACTTGATTATTAGACATAGTAGTAGCAAGAATTGAAATTGAGACTGAGTTCGGATAAATTTTGATTAGGAGGCACCCGTACTTATAGAGCCACAATTTTCAAAATTGACCCTTTCTAAATTGAGTGAATTGTAAAAAAGTCATTTGAAACTAAAAATTGGCTAAAACCACAACCACATACGCAAACAACACAAAAATAATATATATCATACACCAATTAACGCAACCGAAACTTGCTAAAAATTATAAAGTGTCATCGTTGTGCCTTGTGGTTAAAAATTATAAACCGGCCATACGAATTGTTAACAATGTAGAATGCTATAAATAACATATTATAGTAGAAATTATATGTTCATAGAAAATAAGGTTACTTACGCATAATGGTGTATGAAAAGAGAGCCAAACGAGGTCACCCATGGCACCGCAATAGGGGCACTCATACCAGTAAACTGGTTCAGGAGGCATGATGATCATTTGATCATTAGGAGGCATCATGTTCACTTGATCATTAGGAGGCATAGTAGTAGCAAGAATTGAAATTGACACAGAGTTTGGATAAATTGTGATTAGGTGGCACCCGTACTTATAGAGCCATAATTTTCAAAATTGACCCTTTCTAAATTGAGTGAATTGTAAACAAGTCATTTGAAACTAAAAAATGGCTAAAACCACACCCACATACGCAAACAACACAAAAATAATATATATCATACACCAATTAACGCAACCGAAACTTGTTAAAAATTATAAAGTGTCACCGTTGTGCCTAGTGGTTAATAATTATGATTGTGATATTTTGGTTAGGTGTTTTGTATAATATTTAAAGCGAAAGAAGAATTTAAAAACAGATATAAATTTTGAAGGTGTTTGGCAATGATTAGTATTATAACAAATCACTAAATTTACACAATGACGATCAAAATTTGTATAAAATGATTTAGGATTTATCTTTAAAATTTATACCTTAGGCGCACTTTATATTGGACCCGTTAGTATAGCCATGGATGTTTAAATTCAAATATCCGAAATTTCAGATATCCGGATGGTGGTTGTATGTATCCGAAATTTTAGATATTGTGAATTATATTTTTGAGACCTATTTTTGTTTCCCCTTTTGCTCCGAAAAAAGCAAACTATATTAGTAAATGATCTTCAACAATGTAGAAAACTACAATTGCTAATGTATTAATGCCTTGAGTACTTACAAAGAGTTGTTCATGAACAAAGATAAAGGCGTAGTCACCCAAGGCACCTCACCAGCGACATTAATACTAATACACTGGATCCATCATCACCGGCTTAGGAGGCATCATTGGATGATGACATAGCTAGCAAAAGAGTAAATTAACACAGAGAGTACGTTGGATTGAAACTGTAAGAAAGAAGAAGAAATACATCGGTTCTTATAGAGCCGGTATTTTCAAATTGGACCCTTTCTAAATTAAGTAAATTGCAAACAAATCCTTGAAACTAAAAAATGGCTAAAACAACACCCACATACGCAAACAACACAAAAATAATATATATCATACAATTAACGCAACCGGAACTTGCTAAAAATTATAAAGCGTCACCGCTGTGCCTTGTGGTTAATAATTATGATTGTGATATTTTGGTTAGGTGTTTTGTATAATATTTAAAGCAAAAAAATTTAAAAAATAGACATAAATTTTGAAGGTGTTTGGCAATGATTATTATTATAACAAATCACTAAATTTACACAATGACAACCAAAATTTGTATAAAATTATTTCGGATTTATCTTTAAAATTTATTCCTTAGACGCACTTTATATTGGACCTGTTATTTTAGCCATGGATACTTAAATTCAAATATCCGAAATTTCAGATATCTGAAATCTCGGATGGTGGTTGTATGTATCCGAAATTTTAGATATTGTGAATTATATTTTAGAGACCTATTTTTGTTTCCCCTTTTGTTGCGAAAAAAGCAAACTTTATTAGTAAATGATCTTCACCAATGTAGATATCTACAATTGCTAATGTATGAATGCCTTAAGTACTTACACAGAGTTGTTCATGAACAAAGATAAAAGCATAGTCACCCAAGGCATCACACTAGCGGCATTCATACCAATACACTGAATCCGGCATCACTGGATTAGGAGGCATCACTGAATGATCAGACATAGCTAGCAAAAGAGTAAACTACAATCACAATACATTATTTAACCCTTGGTGTTTCCCTCTTGTCCTGCTGGTGGTGCTGGTCCTCGACGACGGTATGGCTGAAACAAATGGAAACCAGCCATACAAATTGTTAACAATGTAGACTGCTATAAATAACATATTATAGTGGAAGTTAAATGTTCAGAGAAAATAAGGTTACTTACACATAATGGTATATGAAAAGAGAGCCAAACGAGGTCACCCATGGCACCGCAATAGGGGCACTCATACCAGTAAACTGGTTCAGGAGGCATGATGATCACTTGATCATTAGGAGGCACCCGTACTTATAGAGCCACAATTTTCAAAATTGACTCTTTCTAAATTGAGTGAATTGCAAACAAGTCCTTTGAAACTAAAAAATGGCTAAAACCACACCCACATACGCAAACAACACAAAAATAATATATATCATACACCAATTAACGCAACCGAAACTTGCTAAAAATTATAAAGTGTCACCGTTGTGCCTTGTGGTTAATAATTATGATTGTGATATTTTGGTTAGGTGTTTTGTATAATATTTAAAGCGAAAAAAAAAATTAAAAATAGACATAAATTTTGAAGTGTTTGGCAATGATTAGTATTATAACAAATCACTAAATTTACACAATGACAACCAAAATTTGTATAAAATGATTTAGGATTTATCTTTAAAATTTATACCTTAGACGCACTTTATATTGGACCCGTAGTATAGCGATGGATGCTTAAATTCAAATATCCGAAATTTCAGATATCCGAAATCTCGGATGGTGGTTGTATGTATCCGAAATTTTAGATATTGTGAATTATATTTTTGAGACCTATTTTTGTTTCCCCTTTTGCTCCGAAAAAAGCAAACTATATTAGTAAATGATCTTCAACAATGTAGAAAACTACAATTGCTAATGTATTAATGCCTTGAGTACTTACGTAGAGTTGTTCATGAACAAAGATAAAGGCGTAGTCACCCAAGGTACCTCACCAGCGACATTAAATATTTAAAGCGAAAAAAATTTAAAAATAGACATAAATTTTGAAGGTGTTTGGCAATGATTAGTATTATAACAAATCACTAAATTTACACAATGACAATGACAGTCAAAATTTGTATAAAATTATATAGGAATTATCTTTAAGATTTATACCTTAGACGCACTTTATATTGGACCCGTTATTATAGCCATGGATGCTTAAATTCAAATGTATGAAATTTCAGATATTCAAAATCTCGGATGGTGGTTGTATGTATCCGAAATTTTATATATTGTGAATTATATTTTTGAGACCTATTTTTGTTTCCGCTTTTGCTCCGAAAAAAGCAAACTATATTAGAAAATGATCTTCAACAATGTAAAAAACTATAATTGCTAATGTATTAATGCCTGGAGTACTTACCCAGAGTTGTTCATGAACAAAGATAAAAGCATAGTCACCCAAGGCATCTCACCAATGGCATTCATACCAATACACTGGATCCGGCATCACTGGATTATGAGGCATCACTAGCATCTCTGGATTAGAAGGCATCACTGGATGATCAGACATAGCTAGCAATAGAGTAAACTACAATCACGATACATTATTTAACCATCGGTGTTCCCCTCTTGTCCAGCTGGTGGTGGTGCTGGTCCTCGACGACGGTATGGCTGAAACAAATGGAAACCGGCCATACGAATTGTTAACAATGTAGACGGCTGTAAATAACATATTATAGTAGAAATTAAATGTTCAAAGGAAATAAAGTTACTTACGCAGTGATTGTACTAGTGATTGTCTTTAAAATTTATACCTTGGATGCACTTTATATTGGACCCGTTGTTATAGCCATGGATGCTTAAATTCAAATATATGAAATTTCAGATATCCAAAATCTCGGATGGTGGTTGTATGTATCCAAAATTTTATATATTGTGAATTATATTTTTGAGACCTATTTTTGTTTCCGCTTTTGCTCCGAAAAAAGCAAACTATATTAGAAAATGATCTTCAACAATGTAGAAAACTATAATTGCTAATGTATTAATGCCTAGAGTACTTACCTAGAGTTGTTCATGAACAAAGATAAAAGCATAGTCACCCAAGGCATCACACCAATGGCATTCATACCAATACACTGGATCCGGCATCACTGGATTAGGAGGCATCACTAGCATCTCTGGATTAGAAGGCATCATTGGATGATTAGACATAGCTAGCAATAGAGTAAACTACAATCACGATACATTATTTAACCATCGGTGTTTCCCTCTTGTCCAGCTGGTGGTGGTGCTGGTCCTCGACGACGGTATGGCTGAAACAAATGGAAACCGGCCATACGAATTGTTAACAATGTAGACTGCTGTAAATAACATATTATAGTAGAAATTAAATGTTCAAAGAAAATAAAGTTACTTACGCAGAATGGTATATGAAAAGAGAGCCAAACGAGGTCACCCATGGCACCGCAATAGGAGCACTCATACCAGTAAACTGGTTCAGGAGGCATGATCACTTGCTTTGGAGGCATGATCACTTGATCATTAGGAGGCATGTTCACTTGATTGTCATACATAGTAGCAAGAAATTGAGACCGAGTTAGTTGGATATATTGAAATTGTGAGAAAATGCACCTGTACTTATAGAGCCACAATTTTCAAAATGTACCCTTTCTAAATTGAGTGAATTGCAAACAAGTCCTTGAAACTAAAAAATGGCTAAAATATTCCATCGCTAATTTCTTCTTCTTTTACTTGCAAAATTTTATAGATTTACTTTGTAAAAACATATAACAACTTCATCAAACTATTCAAGTACATAAACACACATAATAAACACATATCCATCTGCACAAACAATTTACAAAAAAAAAAAAAAAAAAAAAAAAAAAAAAAAAAAAAAAAAAAAAAAAAAAAAAAAAAAAAAGAAAAAAAAAACGCGCTCACACGAACAACGGTTACCTTAAAACCACACCCACATACGCAAACAACACAAAAATAATATATATCATACACCAACTAACGCAACCGAATGTAATTTTAAAAGCATTTCATGATAAAAAAACGTTTTGTATTTTTAAAAGCAAACAACCTATGTTCAATGTTTTAGATGTACCGCAACTTGGTTCATCTCATATTATTAAGGAAATCATTCTTTTTACCAAATAAAAAGGTGCAAAGTTTTAGTTAACTAAAACTACTAAAACATTCATTGCTTTATATATCAACAACAAAAAGTTGTGATAGCAAACTAATGAGGTTAGCCAAGTTTATTAGAAAAAAAAAAGACCTCAGCATTTCATAAATTCAACTTTGGACATGTAGTTAAAATGAGTGAATCGAGAAACAAATGCTATTGCCTATTGGTATGGTTTAAAGCTTTGTGGAGCATTAAACTTGAAGCCAATGAAGCAAAGAGTAAAAAGTTGTTGACGTCAACCATTTGTAGTTAATGTATAACATTTGATACAAGTGGTAGAGATCACACCAAACAGATATATTCTGATAGGGAGGTGATTTGCACAATCTTCAAATTAATTGGCACACTCTAAATTAGAGTGTATTGATATTTATACCCTCACATTACTTTTACACATTTTCACCCTGTGAGAGTATAAATGTCAAGACACTCTAATTTTGAGTATGTCAATCAATTAAGGGAGTGTGCAAATCATTTTTTTTTTTTTTTTGAGCAGATATTTCATTTCACGCCTCACAAATGGAGGAAATTTGAACGCAACAAGTTACATCGAACATACACAACGTAACAAGTTCCGACAAAACAAGACATACACCATAACAGTTGTGACAGACTACAGCAACACCATTAAAGGGTGGGGGGAATCACCGGAGTGAGCTTTTGGCAGACACAAAAAAGAAGACACAACTATATGAAGGTGTAGCTTGACAAAAATACATAAAGTACATAAGACATACAAAGAAGATAAAACTAGGCATCCTTAAAGGAGCCAGACCTAAACCTAACAGATCTAGAGCCAAAACCCGAGGCAACATCAGGCCATCGATAGCAGACCGCAGCAGATCTGAGCAGAGGAGTCCGGGCGGTGGCGGCAGCGAACGGCGAGCGGCGACAGCTGGGAGATGACCGATCTGTGGGTAAGGATTATTATTGAAAGCAAGGGAAAATACAAAAGAGCTCCGGACGGCCGGCCAAGACCGGCCGCCGTATTTATTTAGAAAGAGGGTGTGGATTGGTTAGAGGAATTATAGAGAGGTAGGAGGAATTTTAAAGAGAGAGAGGAGGGGTTTAATTAATACATGGAGCTCACATTTGATTCGATATAACATCATAATTATAGAGAGAGGTACGAGGAATTTTAGAGAGAGAGAGGAGGGGTTTAATTAATACATGGAGCTCACATTTGATTCGATATAACATCTTTAATTTTAGAGAGAGGAGGGGTTAATCACCTCCTATTCTGATATAACATCATAATAACTTCATTAATTACTAGGAACTTGAGATCACACCACACAGATTTGAACAACAAACAAATTAAAGATGCCTGCTACCTTGTATGACATAGAGTCCGATTATAGTATATCACCAGCTTAAATTTGGCCCTACTAGTAGTACTATGGCCCAATTTCGTCATTGGTCCATGCATTGTTTCACTCTTCTGTTAGCAAACAAGAATAAATTTCATATCGTATGTTTAATTTATTTAAGTTAAAAGTAACGGTAAATGTGAATTTATGTTGTGACTTAACTTTATTATGACATAAACAATAACATAATCCTCCTAAACTTCTCGTCACATTCTTTCATGTTCGCAACTTCCTTTTTTTTTAATATATTTCACCGGGTATAATCCCTTTACCAAAAAAAATTTTGAGTTTCCTGTGCGTTCTTTGTTCATCCCCTCAGAGACAACTGTAGCAACAATAAAATAATCACAAAATCGCTACACTGGATCGGGCGCTGGTTAATCGGTGGGTGTAATTGTTGTTCGGACTTTTGTGAGTTTTGTCCGACCGGAGTAGGTGTAAGAGAAAGGTATGAGATACCTAACGGGTGGGTACCAAAATAACTTTTTAGGGTATGGGCTTTGAAACCCGAACTGGACCCAAAAGTTGGGCTTTAGCAATCCCACTGAATGTTATATTTATATAACAAGTGAGAGGGGCCCGCCGCGTTGCGGCGGAGGCATCTGTTGCCTTTGTGTGACCATGACACGTTCTTCCTGTCGCATGATAAAACATTAAGCTAAATAACTGCATATATATGTTATGGCCTGGGTGTTTACAAAATGGTGCATGTCATGTTGGGCCAGACACAAAGACTAGAATGGGCTAGCGTTAGAAAAGGTAGCCCAAAGTTTATTTTATTGATTTCTGCCCGTTTTCATAGGTTTGATGCTACATTATATATATAATAATAGGTTTATAAAACTAGAGTAAAGGAAAATTAAATCACTTCCAGAATTGTGATTGTGGTCTGACAATTAGAACTCATTGTTCGGTATTGACTTCTGTAATATTAAAAGCTACAGGTAAGAAATTGGATTTTTTGGCTCTCAAACAAGTCCTTCCTGGTTTTGCAGACTTTATCAGAACCACGATTTAAGAAATAAGTTTGTGCTTTGACTAAATTGTCTAAACTAGTGCATAAAATAGATCATTTTTGGTTTGCCCTTATCCTTCCAGCAAACCGGTCCAAATAAATGTCTTAACCAGATCAACAACCATTATGATTAAAAAAGGTTACAACAAGAAGAAAAAACTTATACGAAAAATACTCCATTCAAATATGAGGCTGAAAGTTTCAACATGCATTTTATGGCTAAATTCAAAAAGTCGATATAAGTATCAAGAAAAAGCTTATAATTCTCACATCCCTACTAAGAACGCATAATGCAAGTTACAATTGTCTTGGATAATCTCCAACAAACATGAACCTTTCACTTTTAAAAGAAGCTTTGTTGTCAAACTTTTTATCGTTGTGTGTTGAAAAGGGATTTGGTAATGATTTGAGTAGCTTCTATATAGCGATCCACACACCTCGAGATGCAACTACTTTCTCCCCCACTCAAACTGCTTCCTGGTTTTGTGATGCACTTTTCGAAGCACTTTCCCCTCACTGTCTGTTCCCCACACAAATTAAAACAATGTCAGAATTATTTATAAAAAAACATCGCAAGAGTGATTATGCTACATAGCATATTTACAAGTCTTGTTTGATTGTTTCATCATACACAATCCTGGATGTTGCTTTAAAATTGACTTTTAGAATTACTGCAAACCATTCTTTACCAACGACTTAAGTAATACTAATTTTTTTCCTAATAATAAAAAAAGCAAAAAAGAAGTGATCTCAGAAACATGGCAACACTCGTGCTGTATGAAATTGTTCTGACTAACGATGCTTAAAAAAATATGTTAAAGCAAAGGGGAATAAAACTAAGCTGATATATACAAAATTACGAACGGCATCGACTATCAAGATACCATATCCTACTCCAAACTAGGTATTCCATTCCTCTCGCCTAAAGATTATGGATTCGTCCCTTTGAGGGGATCTTTAATGCATAAATGAAGAATTTTAGTTTATTTTTAAGTCCAAATACCTCAAGAATAAGATTTAAGTTTTAAGGACTTTCACCCCAAATATTAAGCTCAAAACTTACTGGGAAACCTAAAAATGTTGTGATACAAGAAGCCGCTACCCATGCAAAAGTAAACGTTGCCAGCTGTAACGCCATCTCAATTGTATTATAATTGCTGATAACAAAAGTAGGAAAACCATGGAGCGTGGGCTGTCAATCCTGAGACATGTCTTTAATAACAAGACAGAGCAAGTACAAGTGCACTAGTTCTCACACACTGTGATGATAGGGTGGAGTCCATGTATGGATTTTAAACCACATTCAGTATCTTAGCATTAGTTTTGCAGCTCTTTCTGATGATAATAGTCTAAGATTGGAACAAGTTGATTCTAATTGTGATGCACTAGAAATTAATCTGGGAGCTGTAGAACTACTAAAAAAGACAACTTTCAAAAATGATAACTTTTACAGTGTTTTCCGGCAATGTTTTGCTATTCAAAATTGGCTTAAAGCACATACTCAATTCGAGTATTCGACTATAGACGAGACAAATACAGAACAACGAAAACAAACAATGATAAGTGCAAAGTTTTTAATATGCATACTACTAACCTAGTCATGATTCAAGTTCTTTTGTTTAACCTGTTTAAAGCAAAACAAAAACATTAAAAAACACGTTTGTATATATGATTTCACCATTGAACCCATTCTTTCCCCTACGGCCTAATCTTCACACAACAACAATTGAAGGTTAGCGAATTTAACCATTTCCCCCTTTCTTATTGCACTTTACCTCTCGTCTACTAAACTTGTTTATTCTGGTTGTTTTTTTCCAAAAGAAACCAATAGGGTAAAATGGCAAACGATAGATACCATTAATTTTTTCATCTCAAAAAACTCAATTTTGTTGGCTTTTTGGCTTGCAACTAGCCGATTTAATTTATTTGTTTATTTCGGGTCAACTTACAGCACCAACTGGTAATCCGGCTGGTGTGAAGGTTAAAATTTGTTTTGGTGGAAATCTACCTATTGTAACTTCACTGTGCATTTTTTCAAAAAGATTCAAATCAAATAAGGAGGTAAAACGCAAACAGAAAAGGGAAAGATGGTAAAAGAAACTAAATTTCCTTTATTGTTTGGTAAAGAAGTTTTTGAGATGGGACGGGTAAAATGGTGAAATCATAAAGCTAATGCAACATATGAGAGTGAGCTCAAACTTAACACATCCACTTATTTTATTTTATTTTTATTTGGTACAAAAAAGTTAAATATCATATTTACTTGAATCGTGATCAGTTATTTGTAAAGGTCACCGTTTGACTAACACGCCGACAAAAAACTGCCACTAATTTGCGCTTGTATGTATTGATCTCATTAAAAATCATATCAAGCGTCCAAATTCAAACAACAAAGTGTACCCAAAAGCACTACAAAACTATGGCCTTCAAAAGCTGACTTTTTATGATGTCAAACAGCTCCCAATATTTCCACATTCCCAAGGCGTAACATCATTTAGTCCCAATTTTTAGACTATTCTTTTCAGAAAGAGCTGCATAACTAATGTTATGATTCTTAAAGAAGGTAGTTAATGATTTATAAGAAATTGATTGGCATGCCTAATACCGCGTCTAATCCATCAGACATTTGACACAACCCTCACGAATGTGCAAGAACAAGAACACTTAGACCTCTCCCTTCTTATCCCCTAGACCGTAATTTTCTTTTGTCAACAGCAATCATAATACAATTGAACTATTATAACATGGGTGGCAACTATTTAACTAATTTAAGTTTCCCCGATAGTTTAGTACCACCACATTCTACATTTGGGAATGTCTCCAACTACGCTAAATGTGACATACCCAAGTTAGAAAATCTAAGCACACCGCGCTAAAGTTTAATTCCAATACTAAATTCAACAAATCCTCCCTGTAACTTAATTGACAACATAGCAGTATAGCAGACAGATCTACACTTAAAACATCCCAAATTTTATATTCCAAATAAAAACAACCTTATAACAGTAACATTATATCTCAATAATATATAAAAAAAAATATATATATATAGACCTCAAGGAATTCCTCAAGATAGGCTTGAGCAAGTTGATTCTGAATAGAATGCATCAAGTCATCTGTTGACATCTTTGGTTCGGATGAGCTTGGCGATGATGAAAATGAATCCATTTGTCTCTCTGTCTGTCTGTGTTTTGTAAGATGTGTTCAAAGTTGTTATAAAACCCTAGTTGTTGTTGTTGTTGGCTGCCTTTGTTGTTGTTCTTTTTATCCTACCTAAAACCCTGTCTTGTTTTTCTTATGTTTTGGTCCTTGGATTTTTATGGAATGACGATTTTAGGCAAAACTTATTTTGCAAGTTAAGTCCCCAACTATCAACTATGTTTTGACAAAATTGCCGACTCTAGAATTGTGGTTTTTAAGTTGGATGTTGTAGCTTCTTAGAGCATCTATAATGCATCAAATCTTTCAGATACATTTAATGTATAACTCTTTCAATGTAGTTGCATTTAATGCATAATTCATTAATGACTAATACGGAGGAGCTTTTTACAAAAACTTGGAGTTAGTCAAATCTTCTTTAAAAACCTTTTGTAAAACATTTTGCTACAATGCAAAAAAGCTTATTCAAAAGATTTCTAGAATAGTAAAAAGCTTTTGCTAGTTTGAGCATTGAAGATGCTCTTAGAGCAATGGGTACCTTGCCTTGAGTTATTCAATAACTCAGCGCCACGTCAGCGCCACATTAGCTTTAACCTTTTCACAATAACTCACAAAAAAACACCCCTTACCTTAACTTACCAACTCACAATAACTCAACTTTTATTCAAATATTTTCAAATTCAACCCCTAAACTAAAACAAAAACTACATTTATTAAAAAACATAACATTAATTCATAAAACACATATATTACAATACGGAATTAAAAAAAAAAATTACAACGAAATAAAAAATAAAAAGACATAACAGAATAACGGAATAAAAATAAATCTACTGCTGACGAGGGGGCAAATTATATTTGGCGATGATTCGATCTTTTTCCATATTGACCACCGCCACATAGGTTGGATCTTTTCCAGCCGTTGTTAGAACTATTTAAAGCAAAACAAAAAAATTAGAAAACACGTTTGTGGCATTAGATATATGATTTCGCCATTGACTCCATTCTATCCCCTACAGCCTAATCTTCAAACAACAATTGAAGGTTAGCAAATTAAACCATTTCCCCCTTTCTTGTTGCACTTTACCTCTCGTCTATTAAACTTGTTTATTCTGGTTGTTTATTTCCGAAAGAAACCAATAGGGTAAAATGGTAAATATTGAAGCTACTTTGATACCATTAATTTTTTCATCTCAAAAAACGCCAAATTTTGTTAGCTTTTTGGCTTGCAACTAGCCGATTTAATTTATTTGTTTATTTCGGGTCAACTTACAGCACCAACTGGTAATCCCGCTGGTGTGAAGGTTAAAATTTGTTTAGGTTGAAATCTACCTATTGTAACTTCACTGCGCAATTTTTCAAAAAGATTCAAATCAAATAAGGAGGTAAAACGCAAGCAGAAAAGGGAAAGATGGTAAAAGAAACTAAATTTCCTTTATTGTTTGGTAAAGAAGTTTTTGAGACGGGACGGGTAAAATGGTGAAATCATAAAGCTAAAAGCTAATGCAACATATGAGAGTGAGCTCAAACTTAACACATCCGCTTTTTTTATTTTATTTTTATTTGGTAACAAAAAAGTTAAATAGCATATTTAATTGAATCGTGATCAGTTATTTGTAAAGGTCACCATTTGACTAACACGCCGACACAAATCTGCCACTAATTTGCGCTACTGTGTGTATCTCATTAAAAATCATATCAAGCATCCAAATTCAAACAACAAAGTGTAGCCAAAAGCACTACAAAACTATGGCCTTCAAAAGCTGTCTTTTTATGATGTCAAACAGCTCCCAATATTTCCACATTCCCAAGGCGTAACATCATTTAGTCCCAATTTTTAGACTATTCTTTTCAGAAAGAGCTGCATAACTAATGTTATGATTCTTAAAGAAGGTAGTTAATGATTTATAAGAAATTGATAGGCATGCCTAATACCGCGTCTAATCTATCATATATTTGACACAACCCTCACGAATGTGCAAGAACAAGAACACTTACACACCTCTCCCTTCTTATACCCTACACCGTAATCTTCTTTTGTCAACAGCAATCATAAAACAATTAAACGATTATAACATGGGTGGCAACTATTTAAATTTCCCCAATAGTTTAGTACGCAACCACATTCTACATTTGGGAATGTCTCCAACTACGCTAAATGTGACATACACAAGTTACAAAATCTAAACACACCGCGCTAAAGTTTAATTCCAATACTAAATTCAACAAATCCTCCCTATAACTTAATATAGTATAGCAGACAGATCTACACTTAAAACATCCAAAATTTTATATTCCAAATAACAACAACCTTATAAAAAAAACAAATATATAGATATATAGACCTCAAGGAATTCCTCAAGATAGGCCTGAGCAAGTTGATTCTGAATAGAATGCATCAAGTCATCTGTTGACATCTTTGGTTCGGATGAGCTTGGCGATGATGAAAATGAATCCATTTGTCTGTCTGTTTGTCTGTGTTTTGTAAGATGTGTTCAAAGTTGTTATAAAACCCTAGTTGTTGTTGTTGTTGGCTGCCTTTGTTGTTGTTCTTTTTATCCTACCTAAAACCCTGTCTTGTCTTTTTAATTTTTTGGTCCTTGGATTTTTATGGAATGACGATTTTAGGCAACTTATTTTGCAAGTTAAGTCCCCAACTATCAACTATGTTTGACAAAATTGCCGACTCTAGAATTGTGGTTTAAGTTGGATGTTGTAGCTTCTTAGAGCATCTATAATGCATCAAATTTAATGTATAACTCTTTCAATGTAGTTGCATTTAATGCATAATTCATTAATGACTAATACGGAGGAGCTTTTTACAAAAACTTAGAGCAAAGGGAGTGGTAACGCCGGTTCGGCGTTATGGTCTAGGTGGCAGCTTATCAACGGCGTTACCACGTTACTACCATTTCCTAGCATGCAGCGTTGGAGCTGCGTTGGTTTGCACGTTAACACACTAACGTGCGTTGTAACGTCTAGTTCTGTTTTTGAAATTAACAAAACAAGCCCCTCCCACTCTTAAATGTAACCAAAAAAAAATGTAACCGTTTGGAGGATGGGATTTGCGTTTGTGTGTGTGTTTGGTTTGCATTTGTGTGTGTGTAGTGTGTGTGCAGGTACAGTGAAGAAGAGGAGTTTTTTTTTTTTTTTTTTTTTTTTTTGGGTAACATTTAATAGTACATATATGGGCTGGGCTAGAATGTTTAATAAAATTGTTATTTGTACATATATGGGCTGGGCTAACATTTATTTTTATTATTATTATTATTATTATTATTATTATTATTATTATTATTATTATTATTATTATTTATAAAATTGTTATTTTTAAATAAATTTAATAAATGAAGTGTTTGAATGTTTAATAAATGAATTTGTTGAAGGTAGAATTTGTAAATTTGTAAAAAGTGGTGTTATTTGGTGTTATGATTTCCTGGTGTTTTTTGGTGTTATGTTATTTGGTGCTGAGATGATGTGGCGCTGACGTGGCATGGTGTTATTTCATAACTTGCGTTATGACTCCCCATACTCTTAGAGTTAGTCAAATCTTCTTTAAAAACCTTTTGTAAAACATTTTGCTACAATGCAAAAAAGCTTTTCAAAAGATTTCTAGAATAGTAAAAAGTTTTTGCTAGTTTGAGCATTAGAGATGCTCTTAGAGCAATGGGTACCTTGCCTTGAGTTATTCAATAACTCAGCGTCACGTCAGCGCCACATTAGCTTTAACCTTTTCACAATAACTCACAAAAAAACACCCCTTACCTTAACTTACCTTTAACTCACAATAACTCAACTTTTATTCAAATATTTTCAAATTCAACCCATAAACAAAAACAAAAACTACATTTATTAAAAAACATAACATTAATTCATAAAACACATATATTACAATACGGAATTAAAAAAAATTACAACGAAATAAAAAATAAAAAGACATAACAGAATAACGGAATAAAAATAAATCTACTGCTGACAAGGGGGTAAATTATATTTGGCGATGATTCGATCTTTTTCCATATTGACAACCGCCACATAGGTTGGATCTTTTCCGGCCGCNGAATTAAAAAAAATTACAACGAAATAAAAAATAAAAAGACATAACAGAATAACGGAATAAAAATAAATCTACTGCTGACAAGGGGGTAAATTATATTTGGCGATGATTCGATCTTTTTCCATATTGACAACCGCCACATAGGTTGGATCTTTTCCGGCCGCGTCGAGGAGCAAAAATTCAAACTCCTTGTGTCTCATTAGCATTTCTTCTTTTTCTGCGGCCACCTGATCTCGCGTGGCGGCCGCCTCATACGCCTTCGCCGCCAATTCACGTTTTGCCCGAAACTCTTGGTGCATAGCCTCCCCGAATTGGAACAACGTAAAGGATCCTCCGGTGCTTGTCGTAGTCTCGGATTTTTGTTTCTTTGAAGCCCTCTTTTTTCCCATGGGGCGTGCCTCAACATCATGACCAAACAAAGCCTCGTTTGTTTGGCTTGGGACATCGCCGGTTAAATCAATTGGATCTGGCGCGTCCCATTTGCGATTTCGACGCAAAACATCCCAAGCTTCCTCGTTGTTAAACGGTATGTTCCTATTCTGCCCACGATAAATCTATTTCGCCCGTTTGAGGACATCCATCGGACTTTCCCCACTTTTAATATCACGTTTCGCCTGTTTGAAAATAGCGTTGAACTTATTACAAGCGTGGTTCAACGTTTTCCATTTGCTTTGAAGCATATCCTTGTTGCGGTTCATAGAATTCAATCGGTTGAACTCACGTTGCACACGTTGCCAAAACGTGTCGCGAGCTTGTGAATGACCGACACGCTCATCCTCAGAAGCGGCTATCCAACATTCGCAAACAATTTTTCCTCACTTGGAGTCCACTTTGTATGCACGTTATGTTCTCCCTCTTCTTGGGCTTCGTTAGGTTCGGGGCCTTTGGATTTTTTTGACTTGCGTTTACCACGACTTTTTGGTTTGGCTGGAGGCGTAGGTGAATCTGGAACTTCATGTGTTTCTGTGTGTGAATGTTGTGATTTTTGTGTTGGTTGGATGAATTGAAGATTTGAGAAGTCGGTGTTCAGGGTGTTTTGTTGGGATTGTTGCCAATGTTGTAACTCTTGATGTTGTTGGAATAGTTCTTGGCTCGACATACCAAATATGTTTGGGTTATCCCAATTTGGATTTGACGAGGAACCCACGTTTGGGTTATTCCAAGTTGGAGTAGACGAGGAACCCCCATATGGGTTATTCCACCCATCAAGAAGGTTCCTATACGAGTTGTTGTTGTTGTTGTTGCCGTCGGACATTTTTTTTTGGCTATTAGAAGTATATAATAGAGAATAGTTGGTAGTGGAAGTGTGAAAAAAAAAATCGAAGTGAAATGGGTATTTATAGTGTTAGAAAAGTGATTTTGATTTTTTTTAACTAGCCGTTTATAAACGTTGGGGTGGAAATGATTTTTTTTTTAAAACACAACGGATTTGATGGACGTTAAAGGGGGTGAAATGAAACTTTTGACATGCCTTTAAACACTTAACGCTACGTTGTAGCAATAACTTCCCACGTTAACGCGAGAACAACGTCTGGTTGCGGTGTCTTAACGCCGCGTTATTCAACCCAAAAACTCCCTTAACGCAGGCATAAAGGTAACGTACGTAGTGCTCTTAGAGCATCAGGTATAGTGTCATATCACTTTTACTTTTTTTGATGCCACAAAATATCCCAACTTTCAACACTCACACTCCAAAATACCCTTTCATTAGTGGCATACCATTTCACATGTCATGTAGGCCTACCATACCCAATTAAAACACAACACTCACACATAAAACCTATTTAAAAAAAGGATAAGGATCCTCTCATGTTCATTTGAACATGAGAGGTAATGTTGTGCATGTTTTAATTATACATTTGAATTAATATAAAATAAATATTTTGCTATAGTGGCAATGTACAAGCACAACATGTACAACTTTACCTCTCATGTTCAAATGAACATGAGAGGATCTTTATCAGTAAAAAAATAGAAAAAACATTTGGGCCCACCATTTCCTCTTCTCTTCCACGTCACTTAAGTGGCGGATCATGAATTGGCGGAAAGCTCCGGTATGGTGGCGGACGGACGACGGCGCCGATTTGGGTGCCACTTGGAAGTAGCGTGACTAAATGTCACTATATCTGATCCTCTTAGATTATCTTTAAGTTTTAAGAGCTTATTTTTCAAACCTTTTATAAGCTTTGTGAGTCAAAACAAAGTTTGAATTTTGAAGTAACTTATATTTATTTTATTATTAATTAAAAAAAAAAACAAGCAACGTATGTTAGCTGATAAGTTTGAGCGTTAAAAATGTCCTTGGTAAACACGTAAAAAAAAAGCCTTTTTATATTGTTCCAAAGAATATATGAACTTCCTTCAACATAGATGACTTACAAAATTCTTAGCATCTAGTCAATATCAAGCTAGTAATCAACATATTTTTGAAGTGGTTTTTATAGCATATAGAAATGGAATTACGTAACTTATGTAATTGGCCTCGACCGACACATGGAATATGTAGACAGTTTTATGTAATTTTCAGGCATGACTTTCATGAAGCATATGGAACATGGCTAGTTCACAAATCAAACCATTACCAAAGCCAAGATTGGTGTGATCTACTTGTAGGGGCGAAGCTTTGAGAAGACAAAGAAAGTTTGTGGCCCCTAAAACTTCAATACTTTGCCTATAAAAAATGTCGTTTTTGCTTAGTAAACATTGAATGTTAAAAGAATTTATGTTTCTGGTCCTCCCAAAATATGCCAGTACCCATTTTGGCCCTTCCAACAAAACCATTGAAGCTCCGCCATTGCACGCCGCCTTCTCTAAAATAGTTTTTACCCGATTTGTGTCAGTGTGGTGGTAGGTTCAAAACCACGGGATTAGTCGGCCAGAAAATTACAAACCATCATTAAGAAAAATTGACAAGTCATTGCATTTTAGACCAAGCTTTATGATGTTCAAGAGTAAACACAGACAATAAAGAATGTTGGCTACACTTGATTGTCTATAAAATCCTCCAAACTAAGCCTACTTAAACTTCAACTTAGATTTGGAGATTGGGAAAGATGTTTAATTTAAGTCTTTTTCAACAACATACCAATCCTGCCAGAGCGAGGTATGAGTTTTTTTAAGTCTTTTTGGATATCCATAATCATAAAAAGTAGCTAAAACTCCAAACTTTAACTCGTTTTTAAGGCGCGAGTTATGATTTTGTCATGAAGTAACAAGTTAAAGTCACTCAATTCCCACATATTTTAGTACTTGATTGTATCTGAACATAATCCAAAAGAATTTATTAATTACAAAACCTTGTGATACAATAGTTAAGTAAACAAAATGTTCTTCAAATTTGAAAGTAATTTAAAACGAAACATTTGAACTCATTTTATTGGCATGGATGTTATATCTGTGACAAAGAAATTTTTATCACTGAAATGTCAAAGACAATGTCTTCATCATTTAGGTGCCACAGGGACCACCAATAATGTGATCAAGGTCAAATAGGATTTAATTTTCAATAGAAGTAATTATTTATAAGATACTCAAATTATTTTGTCAAAAACCATATAATGCAGTATGCAGCTAGGCACAAATACAGTCAATGACTCTTTGCCAGAATACAAAATATCATAGTTTTTTCTAAAATCGCATCTTTAAGATACCTTGACGACTGATATTGCTAAAACGTTGATATAATGTTATAGCTGTGTTGTAACCTTACACTTATCGCACAACTTTTTCATATAAAAAAGTAAGTGTCGATCTAAATGCTAAAACCGAATAAACTATGGCAGGGAGAAATAGAGAAGAGAATATGCTTATACTGAAAACACCTCAGTATGACTTTTTAAAACCTTTTTCCGTTTATTGCGTAACGAGGAAACAATTAAAGTCTAGAAAATTATATTTCTGAAAATTTGTGTACTTTTTACTTAAATAAAAGATTTATTTCAGATATAAAATTATGATGAGTCGTCCTTTGTAAACTTGAATAATAAATAAGTATAGAGTGGAAACGTGCATCGAGTAGTTGACCTTAATAGCACATTATTAACTTAATTAAATCGAGTTTATAGTAAATGAATAGAAACATGTATTGAATAGTTGGCATTAGTATAATGATGTTGAAAGTGTAAACCTACTCAACATGATTTATGCATAATCGCGCTATTTACCTCTTAGGTACTGTCTAATATATATGAAACCGGTGCGATTTGGAGTTTTGGACTACTAGTGTAACCTTGTAACCATTATTAATGTTAAAAAAGGTCAATGCGGATGAATTTACTGTCAAGAAAAGATTTTGAAATATCTAATTTGGCCTTTGGATCTAGCTAGGAGATTGATGAAGTACAATTCGTCAAAGTCATCGTTTATTTTAAAATTCTAATAATTGAAATTGATTCAAGGTACATGATTAGAATCTTGTATATATTATAATCTACGTGACAAGTGATCTTTTATGGATTATAAAATAGGATTGACAAATTCACAGAACATGACAACTCCTGATCTGATTGCATCAGCCATGAGCACACTAACGATATAAAATCAACCTTGTTTTCATTAGTTGCTGATACCATTTTCAATCACAGATTCATAGGTCTGTTAATCCATCTTCATATTGTTCTGCAATTTGTTATATTCATGCAAGTATGTGTGTCTCGTGTTGATAGATTTATAAAGTCAAAGCTTTTTCATAGTTTTAACGATGGAATCATGATCATGTATTTCTGTTTATGTATATTGTTGTCTTATATCATATTGGTTTATGAAAACTTGTTAACGTGCTTTCAGTTGAAGTACATTCTAGGGTTGAAATGATCCATTTTGACCCAAAAGAACTAGTTATAACTGCCAAAAGAATACAAAACTTCGAGTTTTTTTTTTTTTTTTTTTTTTTTTAACAACAAGAATGTGAAAGATTCATACTGAAACTTCCTTTTTGTGATTGATTTCAGATATTTATCTGCATTTTGTTCTTGTTTCTGCTGTGTTTATAGGTGCATACACATTGGTAGTTGACCAACCATGAAAACCATGACATTAAAAGAATGTTGTTGTTTCTTAAAGAAACTACGAAATCCTAGTCGAATTATTCAACATGCTCTTCTTGCTTCCGAGACATCATGTTAGTTGCTGAAAATTACATATTTGACACAAGGTTTCTGGTGTCATACATTAACCCGTGTCTGTTTTGTTTGACAGTTTCCATCAATGAAATAGAGGCATTATACGATCTTTTTGAGAGATTAAGCTATGCTATCATTGAAGATGGCCGTATTCATAAGGTATTATAAAAAATAAGTTATAGATGTATATGAATCATGAATTTTAATAGCAGTGATCTCATTGCAGAAAATAATGGAAAATTATTCAAATCTGTCTTTTCTGCATTTTATGAACAGGAAGAGTTCCGGCTTGCTCTTTTCAGCAATAGCAGCATGCAGAATCTATTTGCAGATAGAGTGAGTACACAGTTTTTGGATTTTTCTTATCTCAAATGAGTTATTTCTGCCTTAAACGTTGAGCTTTTTTAATCGTTTCAATCTAGGATGAATCTTATTTTAAGGCTATCACTATCAGCCCAATTTTTATGATTTCTTGATTGCATTCCTGCAGCTGTTTGAGTCATTTGACATCAAGAAAAATGGAGTTATTGAATTTGATGAATTCGTTCGGTCGCTAAGCATCTTCCATCCTAATGCACCAGAATCAGATAAAATTGAATGTAAGATACTTTTAACATGAGTTGATGATCTATTGCCACAAAACGAGTTTATTTGACTTCTAAAAGTCATATTTGACTACTTTTGATATTTGTGAGTCATCGTAAATTCATTATATAATATCATTGCAGTCATGTTTAGATTATATGACTTGAGGCACACTGGATTCATAGAACGCGAAGAGGTAAATGAAAACACACTAAAGTTCCGACCTTTAGTCGATGTTTAACTTTTACTGAACTCTGATCTTGGAAAAACCTCAAACTTTGAAGTTGAAGGAGATGGTTGTGGCTCTCCTGAGTGAAATGAATGTGAGTGTATCAGATGAAGACATCGAAGCTATCCTAGACAAGGTAGTAATCATGGTTTTAAAGCTTTAGTTATAACTTTACAATCTTCAACTTTTGACATTTTATTCGTGATCTTTCATGTTTTGTCTGTGACCGTTTCCTCTTCTGTTTGATCAGACACTTTTGGATGCAGATCTAAACGGGGATGGAAAGATTGATTTAGAAGAGTGGAAGACATTCATCTCAAGAAATCCGTCCATTCTCAAGAACATGACTCTTCCTCTTCTTAGGCAAGTCTTTACTAAACTAGTGATCACTTTTAACATTCTTATTTTATGATAAAAAAGCAACTGACATGTTTAATCATAAGCTTTTACTAATTCTCATTTATCTTTTCATACAACAGGGAGATCACTCAAGCATTTCCAAACTTTGTCCTGAATACTCAAGTCCGAGAACTAGAAGTAGTAGTATAAGGGGTAACAATGTCCGCTCCCTATAGCAATTTTTCTTTATATACGCGGATTCGTTTCCCTCATATGTCCGTATTCACTAATCCAATATTTGCAAGTTTTATGACCAATGTATCTTTTGATGTTATGTTAAATAATTCAATCAGTTTAAATCATTATTGTTGATTATATAACAAGCAACACAACATCCAATTAGCAAAACAATATAACATCTCATTTGTAGTTTATTTTTTGAATTATCAGTAATAGCAATTTTCATAATGGCCAGGCACTAAACACTACATGTTCACATGTCAACATCACTATATGCGCCGCGTGGTTATATGTACATTCACATGTTATTATACCTCTAAACAAAGCTAACCATAATCTAAAGCTATTGAGATTGATATACCAAATATGTAAATTTATAACCACACCCTCAAACCATGATCTAGCAAGTTAAAACCAAGGTATACCAACAAGTTCAGCATAAAACAAAAGGACGGAACACACGAAATAAGCACAAGCATATGCCATAATTACGAAACAGTAATATTCCATAATCACAAATTAACCATCATTAAAATCACATATCATAAGGTTGCTTCCCAGTGAACTTAACTTGAATAGGACTAACATTCTTCCCAATAGACCTCATGTTTTGACCCGCACCTTTTCCAACGTTGACTTTTTCAAGGTAAACACCATCTTTAGGATGCAAATATTGCACTTCACCATTAGGTTTGTTCATTAGTCATATGTAATATTATGATATGATCATTATGATTATAACTGTGGCCATGTCTTCTTCTCCGATCAAGATTTCGATGTCATGTGACACAGCAAAGAATAACCTTTAAACAAGTGACACAACAAAGATAATTAGAATAACATTGCACACACAACCTGAAAAATCAAACAAATCAACTTATTATTTAAAGCTACCTGTAGTTAAATTTTGGCTGTAACACTAACATCTCTATCACGATCAAATTTCAGAGAAAAAAAACCCATTATGCCTCGGAATCGGAAATGTTTTTCGGACAAGCTTGTATATCTCTATTAGGAGGTTTGGAAAGCGAACCCTAAAATATTCTTCTAATCCTTTTTTGTTGTTATTATAATACTTTCCAACCTCTTCCTTTGAGATTTCAAGTTCATGAGTGTTGGACCTGTAGATGAGACAAAGTAGTTGTCCCAACCTTGTTGGGTTAGGAATTTGTGCGAAACTTCCATACATTTCCATTCTCCTAACAAACTGGAAATGTAAGTTTCCCTTCTGATTATCAAAAATAGCTTGTTTGATATCGGGTAGTGATTGAATAAAAGTAGAATCATCCCCTAAGCCCTCATGTACAGCACTAATAAAATCCAACTTTCGTTCTGGAGTCGTCCAAAATGTTGGATGGTTTATTAGATGGGTTATCTTGCACCTTGCATCAAATTAAAAACACGCTCATTTGGAACTCTTCACAAATTTAAAACATAAAACATTACAATTTGCAAAAGAACTACTACTATTAGAATATACATGCCATCTTTGAGGCATTCGATCAAATGGTCAGATTCTGGACTCGCACTTTCAAAAAGACTTATACAATGAGTCAATGATCTAGAACTTCTCCCAACTCTCTCATGTCATCCTCATTATTTTTACTCTCATGACCAAAACCTTCAATGAATAGCTTAAGCCGACTTTGACCTTGATCATTCTTCACAACCACAACATTTGATGTATTAATATTCCCCCAGAAATTGACGGGGTGTTTAAGCATAATTCCGCTAGGCAAGTCTGGACAGCTACCACGTGCCGTTCATCCTTGTCACGAGCCTTGAAGCATGCTACAAACAAGAAAGAACCCGTTAGAAGGAGTCCCGAGGCCGGAGCCCCGGGACCACCCTCCGACGGTCAAGTCAGTCCTCTACTATAAGTATGGAGGGATAAACCCTCTAGTTGAGAGTAATTCTAGAGAGAGAAAGTAGAGAGAGGTAGGAGGTGTAGTGTGTGTATACAACCACCAAGGGTGTTGTATATATAATACCTGAGCTACTGTAGATGATGTCATCATTGGGAACATGTTCCCTTAAAACCTGGGTGGTAGGTACACGCGCCCTTCATCCAGACGCGCCCTGGTACACGCGCCCTTCATCCTGCCGTCCGGCATGTGTCGTCCGGCATGTGTCGTCCGGCCTTGCCGTCCGGCCTGTGCCCTCCGGCCAGGCCGTCCAGCCAGACCGTCCAGCCAGACCGTCCATCCAAGCCGTCCATCCAAGCCGTCCATCCAGACCGTCCATCCCGGTCTTCTATCATGTACCTTCTATCCTATGTCCTGATGGATCGGGTCTATCAGACCATATACGTTAACATGTCCCCCCAGTATTGCATTATTAGTAGAAGACTAATGATGTAATACTTAAAGTGTACTTTATGGTCTTTCGGCGTACGTCATTCGGACATATACGCTAACACGTCCTCCCAGTATAGTATCGTTGTATCCTTGATCAATGATGCTATACTCCGACTTTGTGTTGCATTTTCCACATCCTTTTGTTTCCTGCACAAATAAAACACAACTTCTCTACCACATTCATGATTTTCGTGCAGTGCCTTTTATATCATTTATTAATTTATTTTTTAATCATAAATGTATGCCGAACACTTCTTTTTTATTACCTTTGCTACCTGTGTGAGATATCATATACTCCGTTTTGAATTGTTTTACTAATGACGTCCCTAGTGATTTCACACTTTTTGGGGTAAAGTTATGCTCGTTGGTAAATATACCTCAGCATTCCCTAGTGACTTCGCACTTTTGGGTCTTACATTTTTGCCTCTAGCGACTTCGCGCTGTTGGGTCTTACATATTTGCGTTTTGTATGCTGTCGTTGTGAGCATCAAAAGTATTTCGAGATTGCCTCTAGCGACTTCGCGCTGTTGGGTCTTACGTATTTGCGTTTTGTATGCTGTCGTTGTGAGCATCAAAAGTATTTCGAGATTGCCTCTAGCGACTTAGCGCTGTTGGGTCTTACATTTCTTTCATAATTCTTCATCGGTACTCGGATGGAGGTAGCTAATCTCCATCCACGTTTCCGTAAGGTCGTTTGTCACAAATACATGACGGAAAATTTTCCCTGCAAAGTGAAACATGAAAGCTATTTTGCTTTTTCCGTTAGATATGATAAACACAATATTTCATTTACAGAAGTCGGGTCACAACAGGGCCGTCACAATCGATGAAAGTATTATACCATTACTCTCCCCAGTTCAACAATGCTATATCTTATTAGTATTGTTGAACTTAAATAAAACAAAGTATTATATAATAACGATTGTTACCTCTGCGTGTTAAATATCAAGCATGTGATGTTTATCGCCCTCATTGGCCAGGCTTTATGAAATCATCACCTTATGCTTGTCAGTCCTGTAGAATAACTTGAAAGCTTTTTGCTTTCTTCTGTTAGATATGACAAGTATAATAACACCATTACCAATCCGGATCACAACCAACTGTGACATAAACGACGGAGGTATCATGCCTCTGTACTCCCCCCAGTTTGACGGTACTAGATCTTTTTAGTATCGTCAAACTTAAATAAAACAGAATGCTAAATAACATAAGCAACTCATAATAAACAAATGTCTCATAAACATGCAGTTTTCTCATACGTGCCACCTGCCTTAATTCAACATTATGTTCCAAAATTTAAAGTCGCGGGTCAAATGCAAATATACTTTTTGTAACATTAAATAATAGTGGCTCTAAACATTATTTTCATTGGTGTCCACACAACCAAAGGCTTATAAGTAACATGTTGGTATCAAAGACAAGAGATCAATAATTGATTAGTAAGTAATATGGTTGGTCCAATATCGTATTTCATGCGATGCCCAGAGAATTATTGGGTCACTGGCCTGGTCTTTACGAAAGAATTGTTGAAGTTGAGCAAATAAAATTATTTTGATTCTAGGTTTCATGACCAGATTATTGTAATGTTTTAAAATTTAGAGTAACCCGAAAGATAAAATGTGAAAATGTAATTTCGACGCGTTTGATTTTGGGAGCCCCATCTCCCTCGTATACGCCACCCATACGATGCCGGACCGCATTAACATTTCGGTTTAAACGTAACCAGCAATTTTTATGTAATAAAAATCTTATAGCTTTATATATCTAGTAGTAAGTATTTCACGTAGTTCAATGCTTTGAAAATAATCATTTCGTCGCCACTTTTAGATTTAAGAGAATGTAAATGGTCTGCATATGTAGAGTTGAGGCTACTTGTATTGAAAATGATATAAAAAGCTTATCATCACCTCTACATATATCCCATCTAACTTTCTATCTCCAAAAAATAAAGCCATAATATAATCTATCTAACCCTTTATTTCTCTCTCCGCCTGTACCACAAACTGGTTAACAACCTTTATTTGCGCCTTCATCATAACTTCGAAAATCTAAGTTTAAGTTAAACCACTGCTCGCAATAGTTACTCCGGTTTGCGAAAGTCTATCACAAATACCTCCTTCGACTTCCTTCTCTCGATATTGTAGTAGAATGGATCAAAGTGTAGGGTACCGGAGGTTATATGGACGCCGAAGATTAGGGCGAAAGTTTTCATGTTCACAGTCATTGACCGAGCATCGGCATCATTGATCGAAGCAAAAAGATGGCCCAAAAGGTTGGAACTTACAAATGTTAAAACTCGAACAGTACGGTTGTTATGACCGTATAACGAAATTAGAAGGCCAAATGGAGTTCTAGTGACCGAACAATAAACGATTGGTGATCGACTGATCGTAGGCCGGAGCACATGCATCAAATTCGATCATGGACCTATGTATTGGAGTCACGAGCGAACTAACTGGTGGACATCCAAGGCTAGTTATTTCAGCCATAAGTTTAGTGCGTATTTAACTATCCGGAGGGATCTTCGGAGAAGGAGAGGAAGTATCGTTCCGTTCAACCACCCTCACTGTATGCTCACATACTCTTGACGACCGTGAAAAACTAGCGCCATCGTCTCTGTGTAGTAAAAGAGGCCTTGGTAAGGTGTTGTACCTTGGATCTTCGTAGTTGTTGGCTTATGGTTGTAAGTTGTTGGCCTGTTTGACTTTTGATGACCGGAGCTCAAGAAACAAAATTTAAAAGGCGGGCCAGAAGTAAAGAATTAAAGCTTGAATGGTAGAGTTGTTATGACCATGTAAGGCAATTTAGATGACCGAACGGAGTTCAATTGGCCGGAGAGCCAGAAGTTGACGACCGGGAACCGAGGCATAAGAAATTATTAATGCGCAACCATCCGGATGAATTCTTCGGCGAAGGTGAGAAAGTATTAACCACAACTCACATATTCGCAAATATTCGATGATTAATTTTACCGAAGGGTCAAAAATTGATGATCAGAAATTTACACCGGTCAACTAGCCGAAGAGTTAGAAATTATCGTCCAAAATTGACGTTCGGAAAAAGAAAAAATTATTCAAGCCTGATAACACTCCGAGAGACCGGAGTTTGGAAGTAGTAACACAAGGATGAAAAGAAAATAGTTAAGTATATGAACCAAAACGTTAACGAGGTTGTTATCGGAACTATGACCGTCGATGGTCATTTTCCCGTATAAAACGAACGAACGGCCTGTTTTCATGGGCCATGATTGCTAGGAATTCAAAGCTCAAAAGTTAATCCATATGGAAATTGTTTTAGCGCAATATGAATCAATTATTGACGTACGGTGGGATTGGTCGAAAGGTCGTATGTGTACCTTTGGTCGTTAGACGCTACTGATAGCGTATATGCTAACGTTGATGGGATGAGTCTCCCTCTTATCGAGGCAAGGAAATCAAAATTCAAGCATTACAAAGAAGCAACAAATGGTTACTGTGTGGCCGAACATGTCTCCCTCTTATCGAGGCAAGGAAATCAAAATTCAAGGAAGTCGAAGGACCATCGTTATTTACTTGAATGGTGATCAAATGTATTTGTAAAATGTTCCCCACAAGAAGTGGCTGAAGGAAAGCATCGGACTCTAACGATCAGCTGGCTTGGGTGCTCCTTGTAAGAAATTTGATATCTTGAACGAAATGTGCGTTGCTTCTTTGGATGTGGAGCCATGATAATATGATTGTTGTATCTCGAATCTTGGTAGCTATTAGTTGCGGTTGAAACTGTTGCTTTTTTCTTGACTCTCAGTGTTGGCTGTTGCTCATGAAATGGAACTTAGAGACGGTCAGAAGTAGTATACTTATAAAGAAGGCTATGCACGCCTCGGATCCGTATATTAAAAGGCTTAGACCCAAAAAAGAATGACATAAATGAGCGGGTCTGTAATTATGATAACGAATATCAAACATTGATAAATTCAAGCGCGCGTCATTATCAGCTGAAGAGCTAAAACGCCATTCGGTAACCGCGTGATAAAACCGGTCCATCGGAGCACGAAATTCGGATTTGTAGATTCGGAACAATCAACAAGTATGAAGTTTTCAACAGTTCGAACAAGTAAAGAGAAGCACGAACTTCCGCAATCTTTTTTATACTCTTCACAAAGATGCTTTAACCTGCAAACTGCGATGCTCCGAAGATTATAAATGTACGTTGGTGAGTGAACATATGGTGCTAGTCACGATTTACCGGGTAGAGTAAACTTCGGACACGTATTCGCGACCTTCGGATATCGGACCTTCGGATGCATGAATTTACCACATCTTTATATTACAAAGGTTACCAATGAACTCAAAACCTACTTATTAAGTATTTTCTCAAACTTGAGTGGAGAAATTTATGAGGGCAAAGAGATCGTGTATACCGATAGGTGAAATGAAGACGGACAGTACTGGAGCATATACTATGGAAAATGAATAGTTTGTACTCTTTTTTATACATGATATATATAACACAAAAGTAAAATGATGACTTAAGTGGTGGCTTAGTGTTGGCACTTTAAATATGAGAAGACACGTGTGTCAGCTACCGATGGGTTGTTGATTAAATATTATATTCGATGCCATATAAATCATATTGATCTTATAGTCTATATTCCAGTCCAGCCCAAGACATATGATAAAAGAATAAAATGAGAAAACTTACCAAGCATTGAACTCTTAGTCCAATGGTTAGGCGTTGGTTTGTTGATGCAAAGACCCGCGTTCGAACCTAGCTCAGACCAATTTTTGCATAATTATTTTGCAGCTACCTCATGTCATTCCAGCATTGCCCTCTCAGCTACCACATGTCATTCCAACATTGCCCTCGGGTGGTTCCCCTTCAGCTTGCAACTCATACCGGAGAGTTGATGGAGGGCTCCGTAATGATGGTAGACGCGCCCTTCTCCGGTGCCGTCCATCTTCTCGAAGGAGGGTAGACGGACCATCTCCGAAGGGACATACCGAACGGAGGATGGAGGGTTGCGAGACCCGTCGTTCTCAGTTCTGGTAGATTGAATAACGGGTCCCACGGATGGCGCCAATTTGTTTAAGCATAATTCCGCTAGGCAAGTCTGGACAGCTACCACGTGCCGTTCATCCTTGTCACGAGCCTTGAAGCATGCTACAAACAAGAAAGAACCCGTTAGAAGGAGTCCCGAGGCCGGAGCCCCGGGACCACCCTCCGACGGTCAAGTCAGTCCTCTACTATAAGTATGGAGGGATAAACCCTCTAGTTGAGAGTAATTCTAGAGAGAGAAAGTAGAGAGAGGTAGGAGGTGTAGTGTGTGTATACAACCACCAAGGGTGTTGTATATATAATACCTGAGCTACTGTAGATGATGTCATCATTGGGAACATGTTCCCTTAAAACCTGGGTGGTAGGTACACGCGCCCTTCATTCAGACGCGCCCTGGTACACGCGCCCTTCATCCTGCCGTCCGGCATGTGTCGTCCAGCCTTACCGTCCGGCATGTGTCGTCCGGCATGTGTTGTCCAGCCTTACCGTCCGGCATGTGTCGTCCGGCATGTGTCGTCCAGCCTTGCCGTCCATCCAAGCCTTCTATCATGTGCCTTCTATCCTATGTCCTGATGGATCGGGTCTATCAGACCATATACGTTAACACAACCACGACGCAAGTCACGTAAATTCTGCATATCAGTCACCAGCATTAACGGTCTAGTAAGTTCCCATCATCTTGAATTAAACCATTTTTATATCTTCATGCATTATGTAATATATAGCTTTTATTCATGAACAGAAAATCCCCAAGAATTTTACGGAAGAACATCGAGAAAAAATATTGTTAAACGATGTGACACTAATAGTTTCAGATGACAAGGCTTGGCCATTTGGTTTGATGGTCTCATGTGACGGCAACATTTGGCTTCAAAAGGGCTGGCCAGAATTTGCACAGCATTATCGTTTAAAGATCGGACATTTGTTGCTTTTTAAGCATCTTGGTAAATCAGTTTTTCATGTTCGAATATTCAAAGAAAGATTTTCAGCGCCCATTAAATCCCACAAACCCGCAAAAGAAAACGATCCATCTTTTCAAGAAACTAAAGGCAAGAGTTCGTAATTTCTTACTAAATCACCTAGAAACTAACATTTTGAATAGATCCTTTAGTTTTGAAACCCATTTTAACTTGTTACCATACTTTGTTTTGGAACAGGTAAGACCGATTTATCGTCCGAAAATAGGGACAAACATAGGCCAACTAATTACAAGGCACTGGAAGCAGCTAAAGCATTCATGGCAGACAACCCAAATTCATACATATTGGAAATAACAGCATCATATACAAGAACTTCGGGATTGGTAATGATTTTTTAAGTTTTTTGCGTCTTGATTCTGATTAATTTCTATCATCTGAGTTTTGAAATGTTCTCTTATTTTATTTTATTTTATTTTGGTTGTATTTTACAGAATATACCTATGTGGTTCTTGAGAAGATATCTTACTAGCAATAAGGACTGTGTTGATTGTGTTCTTGAGATGTCAAATGGGAGAAAATGGGGTCCAATTAAATGCAAGGCTTACAATAAGTATAATTATGGTAGAATGTATGGTGATAATTTGAAGAAATTTCGTGATGAGAATCGTCTGGTTGTTGGTGACGCTTGTGTGTTTGAGCTGATCAATGAGGTTGAACATGTGTTGAAAGTTACCATCTTTCGGGTTCGCTGAATTGACTCAATAAACAGGGTGTAGTGATGCAAATGTTTTGGTTTGTGATATGTGGTAGAAAATGTATGGGTGGTAATCAACAGGTCTGTTTTTTTTTCTTGATGCTTTTGCTGATTGTATGTGGTTTGGGTATCATGGTCAATGTGGTTTTGTATAAGTTTGCTTGATCTAACACTTGATATATGGTATTGTGCAATCCTGAATTGGCTGTGTTCTTATGGTTGCTATTTCATTTATTCTGGTATCCAAGTTGCTTATTGGAAAACTTGCCAGGGTATTATAATTGCTTGTTTATTGTTTAGCCCTACATATTAAAAAAAGAAGTTACGATTGACGAGCCAGAGTTATTTTACCAATTGTTCAGTGGCGGAGCTAGCAAGTGGGCTGGCGGGTAGCTAGTCGTGGGTAAAAAATTGTCAACAACTTTTCTACTAATGNGGTATCATGGTCAATGTGGTTTTGTATAAGTTTGCTTGATCTAACACTTGATATATGGTATTGTGCAATCCTGAATTGGCTGTGTTCTTATGGTTGCTATTTCATTTATTCTGGTATCCAAGTTGCTTATTGGAAAACTTGCCAGGGTATTATAATTGCTTGTTTATTGTTTAGCCCTACATATTAAAAAAAGAAGTTACGATTGACGAGCCAGAGTTATTTTACCAATTGTTCAGTGGCGGAGCTAGCAAGTGGGCTGGCGGGTAGCTAGTCGTGGGTAAAAAATTGTCAACAACTTTTTACTAATGATTATGAAGGTTTTTTTTTTTTTTTTTTTTTTTTTTTATAAAATACCTAGTTTAGTAATTACCAACGAGCTTGCCAACAAAAAAATAGATATTTAAACTTTTCGACAATTGTTTTCGACGGGAAATTTCCCGTCACTTTTACCAATGATCCTTTTGAACCACATTTATATTGTTTGTAAATATTACACTAAAAGTTAGTAACTTTTTTTAAATATTACTCGTAACAATTATCTTTAAAGAGTAATACTCCGTACAAATGAAGAATACCTGAAATTACAGTAAGCTTCGTATGTTTAGACCTAAACATTAGATAAGCATAAACACACACAAATTGTAACAAGTATGTATTCAGGTGTAATTGATTTGAATAGTGTCAAGCTTGAAGCTTGACTAAGATTTACAACATGAGCTTGATCGAAGTGTTAATTAAGTACGAGTAATTGATACTCTCAAACAAGATAAACTAATCGACTATCTTAAACTCAAAATTAGAAAAACTTTTTTTTACAATATCTTTATACACCAACATCTTTTAAATTATCTTTGGGTAAAATTTCAGAATTTCTCAAAAAGTTTTCAATTTTTACATTTTTTTTTTATCATTCTCATGAATACTTGTCTTTTTATTTGATTTTGTTACCATTCTCGTAACTTTGCAATAGAAGATATTGAGTTTGTGATTTAATGAATCCTAGTTACCAATGCTTCCACTTGCTTCTTAGAGCTAGCGGTAAGGTGACTATTGAGTCACGTTAACTTTTAACGCAGGCACCAAAATGGGTGCGTTACCTTACCATCGAACGCGTTAAATGGGTGCGTTAAAGGGGAAGGGTAAGGGATTAACGTGCGTTAACATGGAGTTGAAGTAAAAAAAAAATAATAATAATAAATAAATAAATAAATAAATAAATAATTACAAAACCGCCCCTCACCAACGGATATATAACCATTGTATTTAAAAAAAAAAGTTCAAATTAGGCCCCTATATTTCTATCCGTTTAACAACGGCTATAAAGTGAAAAAAAAAAAAAAANAAAAACCTTTTCCAAACCCATTTTAATACAGCTATAAATACCAATTCACCCGCACAATATTTTTTCACACTTTCACTACTCTTTTCATCTACAATACACTTTATTAGCTAAAAAAAATAATGTCGGGCGACAACAACAAACGAGGCTCGTTTACGAATCTTCTCGGTGGTGGTTGGAATAACCCATACGCGGGTTCTTCCTCAAATCCAAACGAGGGTCCGTCAACACCGATTTGGGGTAACCCAAACGATTTCGGTTTGTCGAGTCAAGAAGCTTACGAACAACATCAAGCCATGCAATTTTGGCACGAAAGTCAACAAACCGACTTAAATTCAAATTTCCAAAATCTTCAATTCTCTCAACACTCACAACAATCCCAAACCGAAACATATGAAGTTCCGGAAACACATACTTCTCCTCCAAAACCAAAAATTCATGGAAAACGTAAGGCAAAAAAATCCAAAGAACCTGTACAAGCCGAGGAAGATGATGCTGAAAAAGTGAAGGAACGTTGGACGCCAATTGAGGAAAAATTGCTTGCCAAGTGTTGGGTGGCATGTTCAGAGGATCCGAAGGTCGGGAGATCCCAATCTAAGGATACGTTATGCCAACGGATACTAGCCGAGTTCAATAGAATAAATCCAAAAGAACGCAACAAGGATATGCTACAAGGAAAGTGAAAAACGTTGAACCGTGATTGCAATAAGTTCAACGCTTTCTACAAAAAGGCGCAACGAGAGGTGAAAAGTGGTGAAAGTGAAGTTGATATCCTAGCACGTGCTAACCTACTGTATCGTCAAGAAAACCCGCCGTTCACGAATGAAGAAGCTTGGAGCGTTTTGCGTACACATCGAAAATGGGACGCGCCGGAGGCGGTTGATTTAACCGGCGACGTCCCAAGCCAAACAAACGAGGCTTTGTTTGGTCATGATGCAGAACCACGGCCCATTGGAAAAAAGCGGGCTTCCAAGAAACAAAAATCCGAGGCAACGACAAGCACCGGAGGCACGGCTAGCACCGGTGCTTCCATTTCTTCGGTCGCTTTCGGGGAGATGATGCGCGAAGAATTAAGGTCAAAACGTGAAGAGGCGAGTAGGGCGTATCAGGCGACCGCAGATAACCAAGCCACACAACAAAGGTTGAGGGAGATGGAATTTTTGATGCTCGACACTACCGGCAGAGATCCACATTAGGTGGCGTTGGTTAATATGGAAAAAGATAAAATCGGCAAGAAACTTGGGTTGCCTCCTCGTCAAGATGAATAATTATCTCGTACTTTTTTTATGTGATGTTGTGTTTTATTTATCTCGTACTTTTTTTTTATTAGCGTTTTTTTTATTTTAAATTTCGTAATGTAATGTTGTGTTTTAATTAATGTTATGTTTTAAATAAATAAAGTGTTTGTTAAAATTTGGGGTTGAAATTGAAAATAATTGGGGTGGAAGTGAGTTAAGGTGAGTTAAATGTAAGTTATGTTACCGGGGTTGAATGTCAAGAGTTAAGGTTAAAAGGTAAAAGCTGATGTGGCGCTGACGTGGCAGTGAGTTAAGTTTTAACTCACGGATACCTTACCGTGTGCTTTTAAGGTTGTGAGATATTTTAATAACAATTTATTACAAAAATCTGATTTATTATAATCGGGAGTTAATGATCCTTTCTAGATTATATCACAATCTAAACAATTTGAAAACCTTTCCAATTCATCAGTTATGGTGTCACAAATCCTTAATATAGTACAAAATATTGTAGAACATTGCAAAAATATATGGTATATCGTGTTAGTGGTATAGTATTAGACAATATTATGTTAGTCGGGTCAAGCTCGTTTGTGGGCTTAAAATCCGTTAAAGTTTTCTCATATAATCTCTACATTAATGGACATAAATGGAATGGGACAGACTCAACTTTTATAGATTGCACATGCTTAAGAAAGACTAATAGCTAGCCCAATATTGTTACTTACACCAAATGTCTTAAGCTCAACAGGTATACGCACAGTTCAAACCTATTAATGTCTTAGCTTCTCAGGATTTTGATGATGCGAGCTGGAATATGGATACAGATACATCTTCCCATTTAAGTTTCAATGCAAATAATATTAGTATATTTATAATAAAATCATTTATCCGTCATATAATACAAACAATGTCTAAAAATGTTATTTATATTTTTCGTATACTCTACATTTTGATAATAACAAAACACAAGTTTTTATTCGTAAATATTCATTTTGACGTCAAATCACTAAAGGTGTGAACAATGAACATCAAACTTGATGGATTATCAAAGAAATAATTTTTTTTTCATACAAATGTGATAAAACATTTTACACAAAATATTAGACAAATTGTTTTAATTTTTGAAAAATGTTTATGCAAAATAAAAATTCAAAATATGGTTTTTCTCCCAAAAAAAAACAACCACCTACACCAAATTTTAACATCACCACTAAAGGACAAAAAAGAGAGCGTCTTGTCACGTCAAACGATACCCTTATTTATGGACCTATAAATAATTAAGGGTACCGAGGTACCGTCCAAACGTTGGGAGCCTGGATTTGTTGCCTATAAATAGTGGACTACTTTACATAATTACTCACCTCTTTGCATTGATTTTTCTATTCTTTCTTAACATTGTTCAATCTCATTTCTTTGACCATTAACTTGTTTGAATTCCTTCAAAAGTGATCCAAACATCCTTAAATCCCCAAGTGCAAGAGAAGAATACACGTAATCGTCAATATACAAAGTGTCATAGTCTAGACAGTGCATTTGTAATATTGGTTACTTCCTTGTTGTATTTTATTATAAATCATGTTCAGAATCTTCAATTTTTTGTAGTTGCGAGATCGTGTTGATCGTGTAGATCTTGTAGCTTGTGTAGTTTGTGTTGATTGTGTTTATCGAGTAGATCGTGTAGCTTGTGTTGATCGTGTTAAGATTGGGTAGACCAAGTTAGTATTTTTAGTCCCTAAAATACACGTGAGTGATATTAGTTCTTAGAACTCGACATTTAGCTTAGTGTCAGAAATTGGTGTAAGTGACGTTGTATGATTTTCTCCGCATAAAGGAAGCTTGTTGACATAGTGAAGTGAACTCTCGAGTTGAGTACTCATGGAGTGGAGTAGAGCAAAAAGGAGCTTCGTTACCGAACCACTATAAATCTTCGTGTTATGTTGTTTGATCTCTCTAACTCTCTATTATTAATCTGAACTTTATATTTCGCCATTCTTATTGTTCATTCTTATTGTCTACGTGTTGATGGGATAGTTCAACTACTTTTTCAGTGATTTGAGGCTACGGAAACCGATGTTGATATCAAACCTCTTATGAAAGATACATTAGGCTTGGGCACAGTCGTGACCAAACACGACCTTGCCACATCAGCTTTCTCTCTACGACGACCTGATGACGACCAAGTTGCCACAGTGGTGACCAGTTTCTTTCTTTTTCTTTTTCTTTTTTTTTAATCGGTCAAAAATTCGACAGACTTTGGGATTTGGTTGTTGCTCGATCGATCATGACCAAACACCCACAATGGCCATGACCGACCATGACCTTGCCCATGACCCTCTGACTGTGCATAGCCTTAGAGGGGGAGATAAAATCTTTATCTCATTTGTATCAAGAGTAAATATTTTTATTTTCTTCGTGGACTGACTGGATTCTAACTCAATCACTTGTAATATTTACCATTTTCCTAGTATTTTGCCAGTGTTTTATGATAAATTACTATAATAAAAAAATAAACATCTTTGTTGGTATAAAATGTATGCAAGTCGTCAATAATCACTTATAATTTTCTAATAGATTAAAGTCTTAAAAACATTTGTACACAATAAACCTAAGTTTCTAATAGATTAAAGCTTTGTTGGTATAAAATGTATGCAAGTCGTCAATAATCACTTACAATTTTCTAATAGATTAAAGTCTTAAAAACATTTGTACACAATAAATCTAAGTTTATAAATGAAAAAATGGCTTAAAATAAAATGAGAATAAAAGTTAAAATAAGAATGATGAAAAATAACTATAATCACACATTGAGATGCATCAACATATCCGTGGTCTTTTAAATTAATCATACTATATCCCGTCAACACGTAGTTTTGCCAAAGTGAATCTTATATATTTTTCGTAATACGAGTATAGATGAGTTAGGATTTGAATTTATTTAGGTAGTAAATTAAAAGATGAGAGAATAATTTAGTTTAATTAAAAACAATATATTTTAGAGTAAAATGCAGAAATCGTCCTTGTGGTTTGCAAAAATTGCATGTATCCTCCCTGGTCTTCCATAAGTGCAGGCGGCCTCACTGGTCTTCATACTTTTGGTTCATTTTGGTCCCTGGCACTAACAACCGTTAGTCCATCTCAGTTAGTTGATACATAAATGGTCCCTGTCCTACGCTAAATTGCGTCCAACGTCCCTATTTTTTTGTAATTTTCTTTTTCCAACTTTTTTTTTCGAAATTTTTTTTTCCGAAATTTTTTTTCGGAATTATTTTTTTTCTCAAATTATTTTTTTTTCGTGAAATCATTTCTTTTTCTTAAATTTATTTTCGAAATTAATTTTTTTTAGGAAAAATTTTTTTTTTTTATTTTTCTAAAAAAAAAAATTTCAGGAAAAAAATTTCTAAAAAAATTTTTTTTGGAAAAAAGTTTCTGTAAAAATTATTTCAGAAAAAAATTTCGAATAAAATATTAATTTTTCTTAAAAAAAAATTCGGGAAAAAAATTTCTAAACAAAATTTCTAAATTTTTTTTTTTAAAAAAGTTTCTTAAAAAATTATTTGAGAAAAAATAAATGAAAAAAAATTAATTTCGAAAATAAAATTAAGAAAAAGAAATGATTTCACGAAAAAAAAAGTTTCTAAAAAAATTAATTTGAGAAAAAAAATAATTCCGAAAAAAAATTTCGGAAAAAAAAATTTCGAGAAAAAAAAGTTGGAAAAAGAAAATTTCAAAAAAATATGGACGTTGGACGCAATTTAGCGTAGGGACAGGACCATTTATGTATCAACTAACTGAGATGGACTAACGGTTGTTAATGTCAGGGACCAAAACGAACAATAAGTATGAAGACCAGGGAGGCCGCCTGCACTTATGGAAGACCAGGGAGGATACATGCAATTTTTGCAAACCACAAGGACGATTTCTGCATTTTATTCTATATTTTATAAGAAAAATTGAAAAATAAACTAAAAACAATTAGTTCTAAAAAAAGTTTGAAATAAAAGAGTTACAAAATGAATGGAAAAAGAAAAAGGAGATAGCTCACATTAAGTGAAAAGATTAGTGAAACAAGGAGAGTGCGAGAGTTATTTTAGAAAGCAAATATAAAGGCATCAAAACCAAATCCAAGTCTCCCTTTATCAAACTATTCCCTCCGTTCCATAATAATTGTCCACTTTGACTTTTTTGAGTCTATCTTGTTCAACTTTGATCAATAATATTTGTATTTATATTATATAATACTTGATGAAAATTATATCAATGAAAATACATTTAAACCCCAATCTATTCATATATTTTTCATCAAGTATTATATTACACAAATAAAAATATTTGTGATTAAAATTGAATAAAAAAAACTCAAAAAAGTTAAAGTAGACAATTATTATAGGACGGAGGTAGTAATTTTTTTCACAAACAACTCCATCTCCAAAATCAAATACTCTATACCAAATACCCCTCAATGAAAAGTGACAAATGATAGGTAGTAGATGCCAAATAAACAAAAGTAGACAAGATGATTGCTTTGTAGAAACTTTTCTTTGTATTAATTTCTCTCTCAACTCATAATACTTGATGATATTTTACTATTTTAGCTTCTAAGTTAATATCGATTGTTGTCTTGTTGATGCTTCCTCCTATTTTCCTTATACGAGCGTCTTATAATGAAAAATAAAACATAAGAGCTCTAGGTGCACTATGACACCAATAACCGCTATTGGTGTGTTATCTGCAAATACCTAATAACACCACAATAACTAAATAACTAAACATCACCAAAAATACCAACTCACTCATAAAAAAAAAAGTAAAAAAAAAAAAAAAAAAAAAAAAAAAAAAAAAAAA
>LBNU01020517.1:6403-26757 GCA_014162995.1 Artemisia annua | reverse complement strand
TTATTATTATTATTATTATTATTATTATTATTATTATTATTATTATTATTATTATTATTATTTTTTAAGTTTAGTACCGTCTATCCATCATTGTCTAGTGACGCCATCTTATAACAAAGTTGTTACTTTTCACTGACCAACACAATTTAATTAAATGTTCTGTCCTATATTTATGTTTAATATGAATCACCTGACAAATTTATGATTCGAGATTAAAAATACAAAACGACTCCGCTGGGGATCGAACCCAGAATCTCTGGTTTCGTAGACCAGTGCCTTATCCATTGGGCCACGGAATCTTTGTTGTATCGTTTTACATTTCCAACATACTTATAAGAATAAATAGTCAAATAACCTAAAGCTGTCGAACGGGCATGCCCATCATTCCTATGTATCATAGTTTAATGTAGCATGCAAAGGCAACGTTTAGAAGACAAAGAGACTACCTGAAGTGGCTACTGCAATTAGCGCTGAGTCAGAAGAAGTAACAGCACCTTCTTTATGCGCTAGTAGCTGCACGACAAACATCATCCTGTACCCGTACGGTACTCTGTATAACTTTCTAATCATATGATGAAAAGTGAAATTTGATTTGTCATTTTCAATCTAATATCATACCATATCATAAGGTATTAGATATTATTTATGTCATTTTGTGTTTTCCATCTCAAATCTACTTATATCATCTCTTTTGATGATGTTAGATATATTTTTCTTTTACCAGCATAAGTCTAAACTGTGTACTATGATCCAGTATACCTCAAAACAATTGATTCCGCATACCTCAAAACAACTAAAATTGATCCAGTAAGTAAATAAGTTTTACCAAACATCCCCTTAACCCTACACACCCATTCCAACCAATTTTTAGCACTTGTCTACCATATTACTTGCATTTCTAAAATAGCGTACCATATAAATTTTACCGTTAGGTTACCTGTGGGAGTGTGGGTTGACTGCAACGATCTGCTGCCCTCGTTTGACGACAGAGGGCTCATCGGCTAAAATGCTTTCTAAGTGATGAAGCACCTTTTTGGCTTGCCACATTGCACAATCAGGTTCAGCTTCTTGATGATGCCAAACTAAACTAATCTCCTTTCATTCCTATATAAGAACCATCAAACTCGTCGCTATAAATGCTCCATAACTGGTAATACCACCTTCTTGCAATCAGCATCCACCGCTAAGCCGCCACAACATTCCGACTGAGAATCACCATTTCACCTAGTTAACCACCCATGTTCCGCTGATAACCCAACAGTCTTACATGAGCACGTGTTTAAGAAATGGTAAACGGCCTATACCTTTGAATAAAACGATCTGCATAGCTCAGGAGACCTATACCATCTTGTCGCTACATAATCCTGTAAAATAACAATTGTACTTGCAATTATGTACCTAAAAAGAAGTTGTAAGCCTCTTTTCAGGATTAAGGGTGTTCCAGATTGCTTATTTAAGTGCTTATATGTTATGAAGTAGATAAACAGTTTTTAGTTTTTGGATAAAACTGTGTATTTGGTTATCTAACTTTAAAATATGATCGTCAGACTTCTTAAGTAGATAAGAACCTGAGCAGTAGCAATCCCAAACACGCCCTAATTGGTAAAAGGGGCCATATTATTAAGGTGAATAGTTGGCGCTTTTCATGGTTAATGGCATTTTCTTTAAATAACTAAGCCTTTTGTGGTACTATAATAAAATTCAAACAGTATTTTAAAGCACCTCAAGCATGTCTTCATCTTTAATGCTCCAACAACTTCTAATCGAATTATCTATCTATACTTTCGATCACATCCAAGAATACCTCATAGCAAAAGATAACAGAGTAAAACCTTTTGAAACAAATAATAGCAGATATACACATAGTAACAATGCTTTGCAATAGCAGAAAACGTTTTAACAGAACTTTAGCAGCAGGCATTTGCTTATAAAAAAATACAGGTTCATAACCATAAATACATTCATAACCATAACTTCAGATTCATAGCCAAAGTCAGTGGTCAGTACGGAAAGATAGCTATAATCAAACATAGCGAGATTCAAATTACTCAAGATAATAAGCTTTGTATTAGGCAATATTCAATCAAATACAGAGAGTCAAATAATATCTTATCAAACCATCTTCAGGAAAAAAAAAGTCATTAAGTTCCTAGAGGACCTAATTCTTGAAACTTGAAAGCTCGAACAAATATCACAAAAAATGATACCAGTAGAAAACAATCCTAATTTTAAAATTATCAATACTGTGTGCAACTATGTATTATGAGGTCATACCTTATGTGGTCGAATATCGTGAAAATTAAGTCTTAACTTTCTCATAAAATTAAAATCCCTTTCAAATTCAAGTAAATATTTAAACTCGTTTGCGACAGTAAGGCGGTCAGGAGTCATAGATGTGGTGGAACGGTAGGACTCGACAGCAAGCATATACAAAAGCAATATCTCCAATGGCGGAGAAAGTGCTCCACATTTTCTCGGAATTTGGCATGTGTTTACCAGCTGGTATTCGTACTTATCAGCTTATATAAACATAATCCCAACAGAGACAGACAAACATATATAGAAAAATCAGCATTTACTTTGTTGAAATCCGCAAAGTCTATGTGTAACTGAATGTACACGTACCTGAAATATGTTTGTGAATTAGTGATGCGCAGTTTTTTTTTTTTTTTTTTTTCTTTCCTGAAACAATGTAACAGTATAGTCACTAATCCTACACGATTACGTTTACAGAATTAATCATCGCTCATGATCATAGGGAATATAAGTAATTTGTTTACGTACCTGAAATCATGCAGACATGGAATCCATGCGAAATCTGCATCTAAAAACAGAAGATGAATTTAGAATGATTCAGAAACAATTATGAAACAATGTTTGATTCATCAGTTGATGGTAAAGCAATAATTATATGAATAGCTCAGGTCTTGCTTTTCATGCAAGTTTTGATGTAACTGTTTCTTGTCAAATATGAGATTATACATACCAGTTTTTCTTCTCGCGAAGAATTGCTATTGTCCTTTAACTCTCTTGGGTTCTTAGAAGCACCTTTGGCACCAACTGCAGGCATCCTTCCTACCATCCAAATATTGAAATATATGAACATCAGCAACATAGTTTTTTAAAATGTTAAACATTACTTATGCAAAAAAAACCTTATCACTTGAAAAAATAGAGTGCCAAAAGTTGAAAATCTCAAACAACTAATAAAGAAAGCCTCAAGTTTATGAATAGAAGCTTCTGTTTTTGTTGTCTGCAAGTTCTCCCAAACAGAGCCGAGAAGTCTATATTGAAGGATGTTACACCTAAAATCATCACCTTCACTCTCATCACTTCCCATCAAACCAACCTCAATTCAAGTATTTCGAGGCCTAATAGGTCTAATGTTAGTTCTCACGCTGACCAAATAAGCTCATTTGAAGTGTTTTTACAGCTTATTTATAATACGTCTTAAGCAGAAAGAAACTGGTTTACCTATCTTTGATAAGAACAATCCTTTCAAGCTTTGAACATTCTCCTTTCTCGGGTTCCTAGCCGGTTACATCAGTTACTGCCATTGGAGGCCTTTGTGCAACTTCCAATTTATGCATCACGGCAAACCTATGCATAGGTAATGCTAAGTTTAGGTTCATATTCTTGTTTTGTCTTTCTCGCATACAAACAAAATCAGAAGGCAATATTCAAAGGATAACCTGTAAATTTCCATTGTAATCAAGATACAGCAGGTTCCCGCTGGTATAAGAAGCTTTGAATAGTCCTATCGCATTGAGCCCTTGGCGCTTCACAAATTGACCCCTCGTTTCTGGAAAAGTGGCCGAAAACAAAAGTTTAAAAAAAGGAAAAAAAAATCTTAACTGTGAAAAAATGACCGATAATAAAAGATAAATTAAATTGCAGTTTTTATTTGGGGGTTTCCTCTTGACAGATAAAACAAAGCAACAGGACCGCATAAAAAAATAAAATAAGCTCATAAGAAAGGAAAATAAGATAATCGGAACATCTTCAATTCATGGCTTATAAATAAGCCCCATAAGCTCAACTAACAATAATAGTAATCCTTTTTCTCACTCCGCCCTACATCACTAATAAAAAAGCCTCTCCACCTATAATCATGTTATGCGATAGAAAAACTAAAGGAATGTTATAAGTGCCTAAAGTCATTTTTAATCGTCAAGGTTCTTCTAATACGTTCATTAACCACAACACCCGCTGTCGCCACTCCCACAATAACAAACGGTCCAAGTACAGTGTCCATGTTTAACCTACCTTATAACCTGATAAGATTTCATACACTAAATCGAAGCACAATTTGCAAATATCACAGACATGTTACAATTGCTAAAGATAATCGTAGTTTATTGCAAATATCACAGACATTTGATAATCTATTTTCCTCTTTCTATGTACCGAATATCATGAAAAATAAAGCTTTCAATACCTTCAATAATGCCTGCCGAGATGCTTTCGTCTCAAGGCCTCTCTTTCACTTCCCTTCTGATTTAGCTTCAGCTTCAGCTCGTTGTCGAGCATTTTCTACTGCCTCCGCTGTTGGTTACACTTGGCTTTTTTGCACGGCATCAGCTACCCTCAATCCTTCTTCTCTTCCTTCACCACCATTCACACATTATATTGCTGTATTTCAGCTTTCTTCAACCATTTACTGAAATAAAAATTAACATATAATCAAAATAAAACCATGAACAATCAATTTTTTTTACACAAATCAATAATCAGGCACAAATCCATTTCAAAAGAAGCTAAAAAATGCAAACATTAAATCCACAAATTTTTTACCCACATCATTAATCAGCATAAACCCATCACAAATTAAGCTTTTATCACCATACCTCACAAAGTCACTATAATAACTGTTATGTCTATAACCTAAATTAACCCCCAAAATTTATTAAAAAACAGTACTTCCCCAATAATCACCTGTAAACAAAATTCATCATCATATTATAAACTATAAAATGCAAAAAATATGAAAATCAGAAAACCTAAAACCGATCATCAAAAAAACCAAAAATAACAAAAACCCCAAATTAAAAAAAATTAAAAACCCTAATTTTACCTTTTATAATTGTAAAAAAAAAAAAACCCTAATTTTACCTTTTTACCTGAGAGAAGCTTCAGGAAGAATGATTTGGTGTGTGTGTGTGTCTGGATTCTTCTCCAGATATACTTCCTCTCACAAAAAACACCATGCCCCCAATTAAATAACATACTCCTGTAGATAGTAACATTTGGCACTCAAAGAACCACAAATCCATTAAAATACTACGGTTACTGTACATCCCCTCACAGGCAACTGTAGCACAACAGTAACGTTTTTTTTTGGATCGGATTCCGGTCAAACGCCGGTGGAGTAACCACCCGGTCGGATCCTTGGACAAAGAGAGATATGTGAGTTATTGCGAATAGTGTGACTCGGGTACCATTTTTCACTTCCACAAAATGGGCCTAAAAAAGCCCGACCCAACCCGAAGGTCAAAGCAAAAGCCTTTTTTTTGGGCTCAGTCAATTCCTGATAAATGTTAGTATTGATAATGTTTTTGAAAATATCGAAATTTCAATTATATGAATTTGAATTTATAGGGTGCGTTTGGTTTGTAAGTGGGATTGGATTTAGATTCGGATTTGGGAAAGGTTTGAAAGTAAATAAGGAGAGAGAAAATTAATTATTATTTTAAAAATATATATATTATATAAGATGAAGGACATTTTTTTGAATAAAATACAAAAGTGAAACAAATGGTCAACTTCATCATGTGGACGAATTTTTTTTAAAAAATTAAAATGAAATATTATATTGCTTAGATTGTGAAAACCCAGGGTACTAGCTGGACATAAGATTTGGGAACAACACCTGCGCGTGAGTCCAAAGAAGATTCACCAAAACAATTTATTTTGTCCATGTATCAACCCAAACCTTGTTAAACCTGCATACCATACACACCCATAGTGAATTCAATTATATGAATTTGGGGCCCGTTTGGTTTTTGGGTTTATCTTGGGTTTGGGTTAGAAAAGTGGTCCCCGCTTTATTTTTAGTTGTTTGGTGTGATTTGGGTTTGGACTCAATGACATATATGAGGGTGTGTAGTAAAGTAAGGGGGAGGGTAGGTTTTATGACAAAAAGTGAGACCCCCATTATTTTCTCTCTTTCTCTCTCATCTAAACTTTTATATAAATAATTTTTAAATCATATTTTAAATATAAAATAATTTTAAATTATTGTATAATATTATTTTTTCTCTCTCTCCTCATTTAATTTAAACCCAAATCCAAATCATAATCTACAACTTTTCCATCAACCCCAAATCCTAATCTAAACCCATTTACAAACCAAACGGGCTCTTGAATTATGCATTAAATGCATTTAATGCAACTACATTGAATTATGCATTAAATGCATTTAGGGGCTGTTTGATAAATTGATATGATTTAGCGCTGAATGAAATAAAGGTGCTGAATAATTCAAATATTCTGAATGAGCCATGTCCTGAACCAGAATGAACGTTTGAAAATTCTTCTGAATCAACAATCTGAACGATTAAAATTACCATTTTATCCTTTATACTCACTTAGTGGAAATTGAGAGTAACCCGCTGATAAGTAACCTATATTAATAAAACACCAATTATTATGTAAAATAAAAAGTGTATCATGAAATTATATAAACATGTTGGTGTTCCATCATATTAAAAATAATAGTTTTATAGGGTCAAAGGTCTTATAAATAAAATTTTTAATATATATTTGGCATCATAACTTACAAAGTATGGAGTACAAGTTGTCTTATATTCAAATAAAGTACAAAAGAAAAAGTAATACGTACTAACTAATTAAAAGGTAAAGGGATAAAATAGGGAAAGGAATGACACTGAATGGTTTAGCATGGTATTGGCCTTACATGATTCAGTAGCTTCTAAAATGTTTCAGCGCCATCAATATTTCTATCAAACAAGATGAGATCTGACCGATTCATATTTTATCCTCTTAGTGGTTCAATTCAAAGGCTATCAAACAGCCCCTTAATGCAACTACATTGAAAAAGTTATACATTAAATATTTAAATGCATCAAACCTTTAAAGTCTTGATGCATTGTAGATACTCTTAGTGAACGTATCTTGACCTGCGACAGTTAGGGATGGCAAAAAAACCCGAACCCGACAGGGAAACCCGAAACCCGAACTAATTGGGGCGGGGCGGGGCATGCTAATCGGGTTAGGGGGCGAGTTTAGGGATTAAACGGAGATTTTAATCGGGTTTGGGGCGGGAAGCGGGGTATCCTCGCCCCGTCCCGCCCCACCCGATTAATATATACACATATACAAATATATCTATACTTATATAGTATTTTGTTAGTATTTACATAATAAAAAAATATTACTCTAATATTGTTAGTTTTTTAATATTTGTAAAAATGCAAAATTGTGATTATAGAAACTCGTTTAGTGTCATATTTTTAAGTTTTAATTATTGACGGTATAATTTATCAATACTATCGTTGAAAACTTAATATAGCTTGTTTGTAATTGATTGTTAATAGGTTCATTATTTCTAACGGTATAAAAATAACAATAAATGTGAAATGGTGCGATTTTGGTCGTGAATTGCACCCAACGAGGACGCCACGATAAGATCCCCGATTAATACGAGGCGGGTTTGGGGGACAATCACGCCCCAACGGGCCCTGATTAGATCCCCGATGGGGATTGGGGCGGGTTTGGGGAGACCTTTGGTAATCGGGTTTGCGGATTGGGATGGCCGCCCCGCCCCAAACCCGCCCCGTTGCCATCCCTAGCGACAGTTAAGATGTATAAATTTGTATCCATGTTGTTTCCTTAGAAATGTCAGGGTTTTCATATTTTGCTAGGACAAGGTAAATGATAGGGTTAGTAATTTAGGTCGTATTCGGGTTGGCTTTTTCGGATTGATGGGTTAACGGGTTCAAACTCAAACTTGACTTGTTTAATTTATCATGTCGAGAAGTTCAACCCGAACCTTAACATGTTTATTAAACGAGTTAGTCGTTTTGACCCGTTTACTATTTTAATACAATATTAATGGGACATAACGTATTTAGTAAGTTGTATGTTAGAAAGATTTTAAGCAACACGATAAATATTTTGATATAAGTATATACCATATCAAATATTTCAAAATAACGTTATATATCGTAAGATACATATACGAAATGGTTGGGTCATATTATAATTAAATTACACAAATAAATTCTAATATTCAATATTTTTTTAATGGGTTGGCACATTGTTATCGGGTTGAGAATCTCAACGCAAACCTAACATACTTATTAAACAGGTCAGTTGTGTCTGTGACAACTGGTAAATTTAAAAACCGGATTTGAAAGTCGTTCTATTATTTAAAATGAATCGGTAATTTATTGAAATGGTTTTCAGAAATTACGAGAATTGATGATTGATTATGTGGAATGTGATGCGTATCGTTGATTATTTATGAGGAACATTTTGTCGTGGAATCATTTCCATTGCGTTAAGTAGGCACTACTTCGACTCTGGCACTAGGAAACTTAATAATACGAAATATATAAAGTTTTGTTACGTGAAATAAATGGAGGCGTTGTTATAGTCACGTTTTTATGGAAAAACCTATTTAAACGCGTATTGAGGATTTGTGATAATAAATATGGGTTCGGGAAGTGAGAGCCGGGATTTAACGAGAAACGGTCACGCGTTATATTTTTTTATAAACGTGTTTATTATCAAATTTAATGGATAAATGTATTTAAAGTGAATGGTGGCGATTAAAAATCATGGTTGGCGATGTTTAATAATTTTCGTGAATAAAAGTATCCATCTACGAGAGAGTTTACTAAAAATTTTATTATAAGTCCACGTTTTGGCACCCGTTTTGAAAATGAATAAAATTAAGGGACCATTTTATAAAATTCGGATATATAATCTTACCCTAACCCTAAACCCATTTTCATATTATCATCTTCATCCCTTTCATATCTCTCCCACCCTTTCTCTCTCTTTGTCTACAGCCGCCGACCACCATGAACCACCATCACCGCCACGGCTACAACTACACCGCCACCACCAACGTGACCCTCTCACTCTCCTCTTCCTTTTGCTATAGTACACGCGCCGTGAAACCACTCCCACCACCTCGTTTTTATGTTCACAGCCGTGTACCACCATCTCTACCACCAAGAATAACATCACCACTAGTAGATCTATTGAAGAAACGGTAAGAAAACGCGTTTTACGCGTGGGTTGACTCACCACCGAGTCAACTCGGAATAATTTTTGATTTTTCGGGCTTGAAACAAGTGGGTTAATGATTTTTATTGAATAAAAACGTGAACCAAAGCCTTGGTATCGTGTTTGTGCGTGTGTTTTTGCTCGGTCAGCCATGCCGTGAGCTGATGCTCACGGTATTGGTGGGTTTGACTTGTTTTCCTGATTTTGATGATGTTCTTGTCATTGATGTTGTTTATTTTTGTTGTGTACTGAATTTGGTTAACTGTCGATATCAATTGGTTTGGAGCTGTGAAATAGGATCTGGAAATGGGAACTTGGTTTTGAATGTTGGTGATGTATTAGTTGTTGTCGAGTAGTTGTGAATCGTATAGGGTTCTTTTGGTTGGGATTGTTGACGGGGAAAGTAAGCCGAGACCTTAGAAGGTCTCGGCAATGGTTTTGACATTGGTGAAATTGTTGATTCATTTTATGATTGGCATTATTGTGGCGAAAATTAGTTGATGGTGTTAGTTTAGACGTGAGCCGTAGTCGGCCACGAGAGATTGAAGTGTGATTTGCGGGTATTGGATTTGGACTTGGTCACGGGATGAGATCATTATTTATTTATTTTGGCATAATATTGATATGAATATGAGCTTTGTGCAACGTCAAGGTCACTTTGACTTTCTAGTCAATAGTAGACTTCGACAACGCCATAACATTGACATTGATTTTGATTATTTGACCTGGATTGATATGATAAGCCGAGAGGTCATGACTCGGGCTTGTGACTCGAAACGAATAGTAACTTAAAAATTATAATAATAACTTGNTAATAAGTGAAACAAATACTTTGTTAAGCTTATCAAGTTGACAAATTTAATAAGCTTCGACAATCTATTTAGATGACTTATTAGACTATAGAACTTGTCACGTAGATTGTTGTGGTTTTACTTTGTTTAGTTCTTTGGAAGCGTGAGTTTATATGGATCTTGTCGAGTCGACACAACACACACACCCACGGATACCAAACACAAAAACGGATACGAGAAAGAGGTTTTCGGAAAATGAAATGGAATACGTTCGGGATTGGGAAATATTTATTTGAGATTTATGTTGAGGCGTATTGATATTATTATTAGGTAGTGCCGAGTCAGTAGTCGCCGTTGCAAGATAGTTAATACTTTCATTGCTTCTGTTGATTCTTTTGCTATTTGCTGGACCTGAGGTGAGTCATAGCCCCACTTTTACTCTTGAACTTTGTTTTCAATACTTGGGGTGAGAAACGTGCAAAACTGTTTTATGTGGACTATTATCGCTTTTATTATCTCTAAACTTGCTATGCTTATGGAACTAGGATATTGCATCTACCTTAGTCACATAGTGGACCATCGCGTGTGGACTAGTCTTGGTTAGATGAATGACATCAACCCTAGTCACATAGTGAATTACCGCATGTGGACTTGATAATGTTAAATTAAATAGCCATAGTGTGATCACCTATAGGACTTAAATATGTTTATTGGTTATTTGTGATATGCGGAATTGGTTTGTGAGGATTGGATACCTATAGGCCCTATGAGTTTTAGGGTGCCCCTATAGGGCTTTGATGCACGGAAGTTACCCGTAAGGCCTAGTCTAGCTAGCAAGCGTTTTGCGTATATGTCCACTTGATTTGATTATGAATATAAACCTATGATCTCACCAGCGAAAGCTGACTTTTAGCACGTTTTCTCAGGTAATTAAGTTATGATTTGGATGCTTGGAGATGCATGCTTGGAAGGCTTGGCAAGGCGATTTGGTTAAAGGATCTATTTTTCTAAAACTCTGATATGTATTTGTGGACCTACGTTTATTACTTTTGGGTCTTACTTTGGATAAATNGCCTAGTCTAGCTGGCAAGCGTTTTGCGTATATGTCCACTTGATTTGATTATGAATATAAACCTATGATCTCACCAGCGAAAGCTGACTTTTAGCACGTTTTCTCAGGTAATTAAGTTATGATTTTGGATGCTTGGAGATGCATGCTTGGAAGGCTTGGCAAGGCGATTTGGTTAAAGGATCTATTTTTCTAAAACTCTGATATGTATTTGTGGACCTACGTTTATTACTTTTGGGTCTTACTTTGGATAAATTTGGGATGAATGTAAACTCAAAACCCTTGTTGGTTGTGTTTCACTTATGTTTACTTTATCTCGTTCTTTTATGACTTGTGTTGGATACCAATCCCCGTAGCACCCCGAAAGCTTGTTGAGTCTTCCGCTGTACCAAATTTTGGGGGTGTTACAGTGTCGATCTACTTTTAACCGAAACTAGTTTAACCTCGAACCTAACCTGTTTATTTTCGGGTCGTATTTTGAGTTATGTCAAAAATTGACATCCCTAACAAAAGATGCTAACATATCTAAGATACTTTTGATAAACAATATTGAATAACCTACCATTATTTGAGTTAAGTTATCTACCTATACATAAACGCGTATTGGATAAAAAAGTGTACCATAAATGCATAATTATTACGAGTTGTTTTTTCACCTAAATATGATTCTTTTTTCATTTTGAAGTGACATACATAGATACACTGAGATTTGTGTTGTCAAATGTCAAGTAACTTTTTGGATAAGAGAGTTTTCCCACATCACTAAATCTTTAATCGCACTACTGCAAAGATGGAATATGCACGCTTATTTTGGTTTTCATACGGATATAAGCGTGCTTAAAAATAACCACATCCGTATGCGTGTACTAACATTAATCGACATTTACTAGCATGAAAAAACAAAAAAAAACTGCACACTCTAATGAGCCACGATAAAAAGCGTGTACAAAAAATTTCATATTAGAAATAAAAAAGAGAAAATGCACAACACAAAGGTGGTGTTCTCTCATGTTATTAAAAGGTGGTAAGCGTCAATCAGTGTTAAAAGTCAATAAGAGGCATAAACCTTTTACGTACTAAACTAGACGGGGAGGGGATATCTTATTGCCTCTTAATGTTTTTTTATTTTTTGTTATGATTTTTTTATTTAGGATTTTTTTTTTCACTTTTTTTTTGTCTTGTTTCATCTTTGTCTTTTGTAATAAAAGTATTAAATAAAATCATTGCATATGTTTTGCTAGATAAAAAATATATAAGATGATATGTGACAATTTATATTTTGTCTTAATTAAATGGTTCGGTTTCAGACTCATATCACGACCCTTCTAGTTAATCGTTTTAAAAAGTTCAATTTAAACCATGATACGTTTATTTTGTTAAATAAATATGAGATTGCATGTTTTGTTTAAAAAACTTTTACCTTTTAATTGATTTTACATAAAGTTTTCATTTTTATATTTAATAAAATTTATTTCTCGAGTGAATGTAATCATATTATATTTAAATTCTAAAAACTGATAGTTAAACACATTAGATATTTTTACAAAAATAAATAATTTTATTTGAGTATGATTCAGATTTCTCAACCACTTATTCACACTCAGACTTTTATACCCTTCAGATGTGCAAATCATGTTTTGTTTAAAATACTTTTACCTTTTAATTGATTTTACATAAAGTTTTCATTTTTATATTTAATAAAATTTATTTCTCGTGTGAATGTAATTATATTATATTTAAATTCTAAAAACTGATAGTTAAACACATTAGATATTTTTACAAAAATAAACAATTTTATTTGAATATGATTCAGATTTCTCAACCACTTATTCACATTCAGGCTTTTATACCCTTCAGATGTGCAAATCAGATTATGACACAGAGCATCTTAATAAACAACTAGCAACAAAGTGTGGACTTTTATCATATAAAAATCTTAAAAAAAGAAAGAAGGGAAAGAAAAGAAATTACACAACAAAAAGCGTAAAGTTTTTTTCAAACAATATATTCTCCCAAAAACCTAATCAAATAAATTCTCCATCTCCTCACTTTTAATCTCAATATCAACAAGTGCAATAACCGTGTGTTGCTTGGGTATGCCTTTTATTTGATGACGCTTGTATAAGTTCGGAAGCATTTATATATGTAAACTTAAAAAATAGATGACATAACTGTAGAAATCAAAGAGGGAATACTGAAAAACTATTATTAATCAGATTCAACTATAATGTTACAATACAGAGACATTAAATAGAAAAGAAAAATCTAAACCCTAAAAACTAAACGGGCCGAACAAGTGGGTCGGGCTTATAGGCCTTATTAACTAACACCTCATCTCAAACTCGCAATGCTGCAGCGGTAAACATTGAGAGTTTGTCAAACAGAAAATAAAGTAAAGCTAAAAACAAACAAAACATGGAGTGTCACAGAGTGCAACTCGGTGCTAGACGGAGTCTTAATCCGAGCAATCCAAAAGAACCAGGTACAGGTGCAGAGCACAGAGCAACATAAGTACGGATATGAACGAGAGCAGATTCATATTCATATTCAGATTCAAATTCAAATTCAGATTCAGACAGATTCATATTCATATTCAGACAAAACCAGGCGGAACCAGATGTGGAACCACGTGAGAAACCATAACAAGTTGATGTCGAGATGGAACACATAACTACTCAAGACGTAGTCGGATTAGTTAAGGCTGCTACATCACCATCACCAACTCCATTGCAAAACTAATAGAAATACCATTATTGTTAGGATCACGTTTTATTAATATCAAGTGTCGGTCATTAAGTTTTGTAATAGGTTGCTTTACTATATCATTATGTTTAGTTTTATCAATGTTTCATGTTATTTAGTTCATGTTTACATGTTTTGTTAAAGTCTAAGGGCTAGTAATGTAACAAGTTGAAAGTCATGTGAAGCCCTAGACTAGTAGTATAAATAGAATGTAAACCCTCCAAGGAGGGTGTTGGTTCTCTCATTAATCAAAGTTCATTATCTTCATTTACAAGAGTTCCTTCCACTCTCTCTCTCTCTCTAACTTACTTTCTCTCTCTAAAGATTATGTGGTTATGTGTTGTAAAATGGTGACCTAACAAGTGGTATCAATCGCCAAGGGATAATATAGGTTGTTTTAGGTTAGATTTGGTAGAAAAAACATAGATTAGAGGCTGTTTTCTATATTCTGGGTACTGTTCATCGATTTTTTATCGAGTAAGTTAGGAGGTTTATCGAGTAAGGCAAGCGGAAAAATAGGGGTATCGAGTAGGGTTCTTAGTTTTATCGAGTAATCACGTTGTTTTGGCGAGTAAGCCTTGGTTCACCCTTATCGTTAATCGAGTAAGGGTTCTCTAGAATACTTCTAAGTCGATACCATACCAGTTTTTACTAAGCTTATCGAGTAAGCTCCAAGGTTATCGAGTAACACCTTTATCGAGTAACACCTTTATCGAGCAAGCCAATCTTATCGAGTAAGGAACCCAATTCTACACCTTATCGAGTAAGGACCTCAGAATCATTTAACTGTCGATTTTTGCCAACACATCTAATCTTCATCAACAACCTTTCTTTATCCTTAAAGATCCATTTAACATAATCATTAATCATGTCTCAACCACCGTACTACAATTACCTTCATCATCATCAGCAGCTACAACAAAATCGTCAGCAACAACCGTATCAACAACCGAATCAACGACCATATCATCAACCATACTACATGCACGAACAATATCAACTCTTAATGCATCAACAACAATTTCCACAGCAACAACCATACTTGCATCAGCAAATGCAAACCAATCTTCCACCAACTAAGCAAACACATTGGTTTGATCAAATGTGCGAGGCAATCACTAGTCAGCAATCCCGTCATGAAGCTGGGTCTCTTGACATTCCTCCAATGCTCACACCAGGCAACTACGTTCAATGGGCTAGTCATTTCTTACGATTCATTGAACTCAAGAAACCTCATGGGAAGTTTATGAAAAAGGTCATTCTTGAAGGTCCATTTCAATGGCCAACTACAACGACTCCAGGTGATCCTAATGCAAATCCTCCAAGACCTGACACTGTTACTCCACTTGCTGAATCCTCACTCACCGCAGAGCAACAACTTCATCGGGAATCAAATGAACTTGCAATGATCTACATTCTTCAGGGAATACCTAATCCGATCTTTCGAAGTATTGATGCTCAGAAAACTGCTAAGGATATGTGGGAACATGTTCATCTCTTGATGGAAGGCACTGAATTGAATCAAGAAGACATGCAATCAAAGCTTTATATGGAATATGAAGACTTCATGATTGAATCAGGGGAATCACTTGAGTCTTACTATCATCGCTTCACTAACATCATCAATGATTTGGATCGACACAACATCATACTCCCAAGGATTGCAATCAACACTAAGTTTCTAAGTTGTCTTGGTTATGAATGGAAGAAGTATGTCACGTTTGTCAGGCAAGCTAAGAATCTTCATGATGCACCATATGGATTGTTGTTTGATTATCTGAAGCACCATGAGAGTGAAGTGAACAAGGATAGAGCTCTTCGTGCAAATTTGTCACCTCCTCCAAATCCTAACTCATTAGCACTTGTTGCTCAATCTCACTTTACTCCACAACCATCAAACCATGCTTATGTTCAGGAACACAATTACTTCAACTACCCTCAACCAAATCCTTCACAACCACTACTCACACATGATTCTACTCAGCAAAGCAACGTCGGTTCAACTGATTCGTATGACAACAATGACTCCATGTTCCACTCCAATGTTAACAATGATGAAGATGAAGAGGAATTCAACAACTTGAATCAAGGAATTGCACTCATTGCTAAAGCATTCAGCAAATTCTCCAACAAGTCTAACAACCGTCTTCGTTCTTCATCTAACACAAGGAATCAAGCTGTTGTTAATGATGGCCGAGTTGAGGTTCAGAATCGTAACTTTGGTAGATCTGGTTTTCGTGGTAATATGGGTAATTCTGGAAATGGTCAGTGGTTTATGCAAATGGTAGCTTTCGGAACAATGTTGCTGCTCCTCAGAAAAGGGTTGAGATTGTTGAAACGGGTGATACAGATTCTGGTAACAATGTCATTCGATGCTACAACTGCGACGGGGTGGGTCATTTGGCTACTGCATGTCCTTCACCGAGAACTCAAGGCAGCAAGTATCACTAGGAGGCTTTACTTCTAGCTCTTAAGGATGAAGCACGTAGAAATGGGAATGCTAAGGACAACAGCTTCATGGCCAATGCTCAATCTGATGATGACATGGAAGATCTGGAAGCAAATGCTGCAGTTATGCTTATGGCCAACATGCAGGAACTACATCTGAGTGATTCAGGCCCAGTGTATGACACTGATGGTCTATCTGAGGTACATGATTTAAACACATGCTTAATACATGATATTGCCTCACCTTCTGCATCTGCATCAGACGAGGAGCAAGTTGTTCAAAATGATTCATTATTATCTAGTCAAGAGGATGACCAAATAAGCACATATGTTACATTTGACGACGTTGATCAAATTGACCCTGTGGTTACATTTGATGACGACGTTCAAATTAACCAAGCTGTTGTATTTGATGATCCAATTGATGATGATCATAATGATCACCTTGAACAAAATGAACCTTCAAATGATCCAGATTCAGAACTCCGAACCATGATTATGACCAACCAAACTCAGGCCCAAAAGTGTAATGATATAAATGCCAAAATTGCATCACTGACGAAAGACCTTGAGTGCTGTAAAATACAAATAACAAATTTTGAAACACGCGATAATAGAGAAAAAAGTTTTGAAATTGCTTTCCAAAAATCTTATGTTAAAGAACAAGAGTTACAACATCAACTTCATGAATTAACTGCTTCCAAAAATGAGTTAATCACACAAATGGAAAAAGAAAGGTTTGAAAATAAACAACAAATCATTCAACTCAACAATGAACTTTCAAAAACCAAATCCGAGTTGTCCATTTGTCAAGCTAAGTTTAGAGAACATAAACTAAAGTCAAGGAAAAAGATTGATTCTTACGTTGAAGAAGTTGTTGAATTGGAAAAGAAACTAAAAGAGTTCAAACATGTTGTTTATAAAACGGGTGAGTCCATTACCACAATTCAAAAGTTTACTTTGCAACTAAGACCTCCCGGGTGTGGTTATGCTCTTGGTTACGAAACACCTTGTTTTCTAAAAACAGCACTCAAGGAAATTCCAAAGTTGTATAGTGCCGAACACTTATTTGATGAATCTGTTGTGCGTGTTGTTGTATATAATCGTGATGAAGAAGAGGAAATAGAGGATGAGAGTCGATCTAAAATGAGCAATGTTTTTTACAATACACCTTTTGATTACTCAACATTTCCTCATTTAAATGCATCTTTTGTGCCTCAGAAAGAGAAAACCGAACAACCTTGGTCTTTAATACGAGTAAATGATTCATCTTCTGATGTTGGTCCTGTTAAACCAGTAGCACAAATAAATGGTCCTTTACCTGACTCCGGTCAAATTAAACCATTACCAAAACGTTGTAGTGTCATGCGGTATTTTGATACGTTTATGGAAGACATACAGTTTTTAGAACAAGCAATTGAAAGAAACTCAGAAATCACTGTTGCAACTTTTCAAAATGCTTACGAAAAAGCAAAGAGAGAAATCTTTCAAAAACAATTTTTGCCACATGTTCAACATTTGCGTCTTTGTGCTACACGCTGGGAACAAGAACTTCAGACAGAGGTACAATCAATGATGGAAGTTTTCAATGCAACTGAACAAACAATTTCAAAACAAATACGAAAAAACAAAGGTTTGCTGATTGGTCCTAAACAGTCAACTAAAAATCAACCAAGGATTTGGTCAACTAAAGTCAAACTATCAAAGACACAATGCAATTACACCAAAGGAGTATAGAATATTCCTGGGTCGTTTAATCCCAACGAGGTGTGCAATTGTACAAAAACGGATTTGTGATCGGGTGATTTTGATTGGGAATGGGATAAAAGTGATTAGAACTAAGGAAATGAAAAGAAAATGATTCAAATGATTAATATTAACAAACACGTAATACCAAATACCCTAAAGATGTTTTAAATCCTAAAAACTTACGTTTACGTTTAAATCAACGTCAACGTACGAAATAAAAAGTGAAAATGGAAAACTATTAATGCCTAGGTGATGAAAATTATGTTTCTATAATTCTAATGACAAAAAAAATTTTAAAAAAAAGAAAAATATTTTTTTGACTTTTTAATTATTTAATATTAATTTATTACTAATTACTAATTAAACTAATTTAAATTAAAATAAATACTAAACTAATTTAGAAAATTACCAAACTTTTTCTAAAACTATTTAACAACTACAGAAGTCCTAAAAAATTATAAAAAGTTCCTAAAACTTATAAAAAACTATTTTAGAAATTATTTATTTAATTATTAATTAAAAGCTAATAAAACTAATTTAATTAAAAATAATAGCAAATGAACAGTAGAAATTATGAAACTATTTTCTAAAAATACTAAATGATTTATAAAACCTAGAAAAATTATAAAAAAGTGCTAGAGATTAAAATTAAACAGTAATGGATTTTCTTTTTGGTTTTTTAATTAAAACTATTTTAAATATTATTAATTATTATAAATACTAAATGAAAAGATAAAAATCTAAGAAAATTACTGGAAATATTAAAAGATGTAAGGAAATTATGAAAAATATAAAAATGAAAATTTCTTAAAAAAAAGCTAAAAAGGAAAATTAAAAAGATAAATAATATTAAATAGAAGTTATCACTTAAATTTATTTTGGATTTTTCTGGTTTTTCTTTTGGAAATCTATTTAACTACTAAGAATAAGAAACTTTTGTGAAAACAACTTTTTCCAAGCTTAAAAATAAGCCAAATGGACACAAAAATGCTTAACAGTTGACTTTTTGTTGACTTTTGAAGGAAATGAACCTCTGTGGGCCCCACAGAGGTGGAGGATGGTTCAAATAACTTATTTGGACTGGTGTAAGCTAGAAACATCAAAATACAACACTAAATAAGCCAATAAGCACAAAAAATAAGCACATGGAACTTGGTTTCAACACAGAAATGGGACAGATTTGGAGCTAATCTAGGGGGCCCACAAGGGTGTTTAAGCTCAAAAGCTTGGTACCTCTAGAAAGGTGGCCAGCTTGTGAGTCCAAAGAACCAAGGGGGAGGTTGTGGGGCCCACTGATAAGCTCTATGGAAGCTTGCGAAGTTGGGTGTAAAGCTGTGCACAGGGCAAGTCTTTGAAAAAGTGCTAAAAGTTAAGCACAAATTAAGCAGTTAAACAAGCCAACCAAAAATTATAAAAAATAATATAGCAAGACAAGCAGCCAAATATCTAATATCCAAAAGCACAAATCATGAAACTCAATATTAAACCCTACATGAAATTCCAAAGTTTATTCAAAAACTTTTTTGCGACAATTTTGACTTTTTTGATTTTTGCAAAAGGTTGACTTTGGTGAACTTTGGTCTGATCCTAATGACTAATAATGATTAAATAAGCTAAAATGAGACTATAACAAGCTGCTTTAACTACTTGTGAACCATTATGCATGATCATGAAACATGAAAATCTAACAGTGAATTAACAAGAGGAATTTAAAAGGCTTTTTGACTTTTAGTCTTAAAGACCATAGATTTTATGGATTTACTGAGCTACTATAACCTAAAGAAACATGCATGAACTATTTGTTGCTACTGAAACACAAGCACAGTGGTGACAACCACTTGATCCAAACACTCCCTTATGTGGATTTATTTCATGATTTCAAATCATTTCACTTATTCAGGCCATGAGATGGATCCACAATGTTAAGATATGATGAGTTGGACTCATTTAAGCATAAATCCACATACCATTACACCATATACTCATGAATCACAAATGAGCATGTTTGACAGTAGAAATGAGACACTAAGCAATAAGAGAATCCAATGCACAAACAAGAGAGATTAAGCAATATTGCAACTGACATACACCAAATAAACCAAGAAACACAGAAACAAGCAGATAATCAGCTAATTTTGTAAGACTCGACCCGAACATTTCAGAAATTTTGTAAGACTCGACCCGAACATAATCCTAACATAACTGCTCAAAGTATTCCAAAATTCACCTTTGAGTCAGACATAGGTGATCAGTCCATGTCCCACTGTCTCTGGTCGAATATAGGTGATCAGTCTATATCC
>LBNU01020515.1:11907-36280 GCA_014162995.1 Artemisia annua | reverse complement strand
GTAAAAGTAAATAAGGTAAAAGAATGAAATCAAATACTCCCCTGATTTGCTCGGTGGATAAAGTGGTAACATGGTTAGATCTTCTTCTAAGAGAATGTAGAAGCTCCAAGATTAAAGCATTGCCAAAAGCTTGATTTCACATACATCTCCTTGTCCAAAATATCCTGTTAAACCTGAGAAAACAAACACAAAAACCTGCATAACATCGGCGGGATAAATCTGTATAAGGATATAATGCTTGTGGAATAAATATTTTGCAGATTCCTGGAGTTTATAAGTTAGAGATTTAATAAAGCATTTTATAATTCCGGCAGAAAAACAAAACTTTCAAAAATTTCAGAAAACTGTACCTGACGCCGTCAGAAGTGATCTGACAGATTTTTCATGTTAAGTTTCTGGAAAATTTCTGGAAAAACTCAATTCTTAATTCCTGGAAATCCTGCAAAATATCATTATGACTCGATACAAGCATTTGACTCAAACAATTACTAATATGTATGCTAATTTAATATTGTTATGATTCATGTTCCATTCTTTCTAATAAACCGATTTAGATTTCCCTTACACTTATCTTATGCAAAATACCTTTATATGTAGTTAAGACGAAGTTAAAACAAAATAAAGCATTTTCACAATTTAGTTTGAAGCATGAATCAATAACAATAAAAATAGAACATACATACGGAAGCAAATAAAATCAAACAAACAAACAAACAAAACAAACAAAGCAAACAAAGCTTGGGTTGCCTCCCAAGAAGCGTTTTTCTTTATTAACGAGTCTTGTAGCTAGACTCAAAGTCGCGTACATTACGTGACTTCGTCTTGCATTATGACGTACCCCTGATAGATATAATCCTTGTTATAAGGATGGTAATGTCTCAATCGTTCGGTATTCGCAGTCACTTCACCTCCTCCCTTGCTGATCAAGTTTACTACCCCATCCTGATGTAGATTTTTAATTGTGAATAGTCCGTACCACCAGGGACTTGGTTCATCGGAAGGTGCTTTCGTTTCTAAATGTCTTAGGAGCACCAAGTCCCCTTTTGTAAATTTTACGGGGTTATTGGCATCAAACCCCATAGAATTCTCATTATCATCCTTACCTTCTCCTATCTCACTCTCTTTGTAGTTCTTAATCCTTGCCTCCCATGCAAGGATTTTCTCTCGAACATTACCACGGAATATACTGGGTTCCGCTTCCATCTTCTTTTGTAAAGTGACTTCCCTTATATATCGTGGGATCGTTGGGAAGCTTATTGTTTTCTTCCCCTTTTTAATTTGGATAGTACTATTCTCGTAATCGATTTGTGCCCTAGTAGTAGCGAGAAAGGGTGCCCCAAGAACTATTGTCATATTCATATCATCTCTTTCAATGATCATGAAGTTGACCAGATATATGAATCCGGCAACGTTGACCAACACATCTTCTGCAATTCCTAACGGGTACTCATAAGAATGTTTTGCAAAGGAAAGTTTAGTACGGGTGATGGACGGCAGTTCGTCGGTTAACTGAACATAAANAGGGTGCCCCAAGAACTATTGTCATATTCATATCATCTCTTTCAATGATCATGAAGTTGACCAGATATATGAATCCGGCAACGTTGACCAACACATCTTCTGCAATTCCTAACGGGTACTCATAAGAATGTTTTGCAAAGGAAAGTTTAGTACGGGTGATGGACGGCAGTTCGTCGGTTAACTGAACATAAACGGGTAAAGGCATCAAATTTACATCGGAACCTTGGTCAGCTACCGCATCCAGATACTTGAGTTTCCCAATGCTGCATGGTATTTCGAAGACCCCATAGAATTCTTGCTTTGTGACTAATTTCTGTCTCATGAGGCTCTCATACAATTGCCCTCCGGGCAATGTGTCAGATTCATCATCCGGTTTCGTCTTCTTGGACTCCTTATTGGGTAGATGAGTACGTCGATAGTTTCTTACCCAATCGTTTATGGTCTCCTTGTTTATTTCGTACTTCAAGTAGTGCCCCACTTGTTGTGACTTTGACAGTTCCACTATTGGGTGCTCATTAGAGGGCGCCTCCTTTCCCTTGTCTGAACCGCTTTCGCAAGCTTTAGTGTTTCCATTACTAAGTGGGATGAGGTCAATTTTGTTAACTTCCATAGTTACCCACTTTCCCTTTTCTTCATTGTCGCCCCCATGGACAACAGAGATGGCATTAACAAACTTAGTGTTGGGAACATCAACGTCTTTTCACACCAACACTTTTTCAGGAGCTTTTGTTTTTGTGTATTCTTTCAATAGGTCCATCATCTCCGCCATCTTCTCTTCCATCTCCTCCTTTTGTTTGTAGATGGCTTCCTCAAATTTTTCCAACCGTTCGGAGTGTTTTGACATATATTCTCTCATTCGAGCTTCGAATGTTGGACTAAGTTCCTAAGGTGGTGAATTAGGTTGAGCATGCTTATAGAAGGATTTTGTATTTTCCCTAAGGGGTGATTCGGACAACGGTATTTGCTTAATGCTCGAGACAGAGTTAATTGTTGCTCGTCGTGGACTTAAGGGTTTCTTTTGTTTCTCCATAAGATATTCAACCTTTTTCTCAATTTCACTAATGCCTTCTTCGGTGATTTAATTGGCTTTATCGGGCGACGAACGTGCGTTAACCGCCGAGTCTATAGCATGGGAGATTTGCCACAATTCATCATCGTCGGACGCGAGCTCATCAATGATTTCCCATGATTCCTCGGCGTTTCTATCACGCAATCTGCCTCCGGCGGCTCGATCGATGGCACGCTTGGTGTGGTAGCCAGAGAATTATGCCATGATGAGGGACTCTTTGGAGTAAGTCCTTGAATCGAATCCATGCCCCGTAGAGGGTTTCGCCTTGACGTTGTTCGAACATCAAGATGTCCTTCCTAAGCTTGGTAGTTCTTCCCGGTGGGAAAACTGAGCAAGGAAACGAGTGGTGAGATCATCCCAAGAGGTAATGGATCCTGCGGGTAGACGTTCTAACCACTGACTAGCATGGTCTCACAGAGAGAATTGAAAGAGACGCAGTCGGGTCGTCTCTCAAGTTGCAACATCAAGGTCTATAGAATCTACGATCTTAAGAAAGTCCTTGAGGTGTTGATTTGGATCTTCAGAACGAAGTCCATGAAAAGCGCATCCGCTTTGCACCAACCGGATGGTGTCGGATCGCAAGGGTGACACATTGGCTCCTTGATTGAGCTCAATGGTGTTTCGATAGCCATGGTGGCTAGGACGGGAGTAGTCTCCTAAGGTACGGGCTCTAGGAGGTTGGTTTTGTTGTGGTGGTTGTTGTGGTGGTGGGTTGTTGGGATCAAGGATATTACCACCTACCATGATGTCGGATGGTAATGGTTATGAACAAAGACACGAAGAAATAAGATAGTCTAAAGAAATCCTAGAAAAATAAAATAAAAATCTCACTAGAAAGGAATCTATTGAGTAGACCTAATAAAATAAAAATTCATCCTAAACAATAACTATTCCCCGGCAGTAGCGCCAAAAACTTGATGCGTGGTTTTGCGACCTTACAACAGGTTTTACCTCTCAAGGGATCTTAAGAGGCTTGCAATCCCCACCAGGCAGTTTACCTGACCGATGTAGTATAGTGTAGTGGCAAGTACCGGGGGATTGATCGTTCTCTAGGGGAATAGTGTCGTTAGGATTGAAAAACTATTCTAATAGGTCTAAGGGTGAGGGAAGATTCTTTTTGTATTTTATGTTTTTAGGAAAGCAAGTAAAATTATCTCGGGTTTGAAGGAGTGGGCGGAATTAGTTGCTAGTCAACTAACCCAAATAACTACAAATGCAAATAAAATAAAATAACTGAAAATAAAATAGTTGTGAAAACTAATATGGAGAGAAGTGTGTTTACTTAGATTTCATTACTCCCTAACTATCTTTTACCGGTTGATTAGTGTGTTATAATTGCGTGGATGACGGGTTGCATTCCTTAATACCAGTCGTGGGGGTGTGTACGAACTTCCCCAACTCTATAAGCTCCTACTTCACTCCTATGTCGAGCCGACTAAAAGCTCCTAACATGGGATCACTAGAATTCGCTCATGCATTAAATACAACCATATAATCGTAGTACACATCCGATCATGTTTCTTAAGACGTTCAAGCAAGTTACCGTATAGGAGGTTAGCCAGTTTTCTTAAGCCTAACATCGATAAACATTCATCCAATACAATTAATAACACACCATTCAACCAATAATTAATAGTTAGGTTTCATTAGATCTAAGCAAACACAAAGAAAACCTAGCCTAGCATGTTAAACAAAAGACAAGAACAAGATAGAATCAAACAACACATAGACATATTGAATGATTAATTGATAACTTATCTTCAATGTAACATGGAAGATCTCAAGGTGAAAAACCTTGAAAAAGCTGCTAAAATTCGTATTAGGGTTCCTCTCTAAAAAGTTCCACCCAATGAATGAAAACTGCGAAAATATATATAGGAAAACAGATCTGACGGCGTCACTCTTTGGGTTGTGACGCCGTCACCTCGCCGTGCTAGGGTTTCCTGACGGCCTCTTGACTCCTTCCCCCTTTAACTTCCAAAATTCCATTCTGGCTTATCAAGGAAAATCTTCACATCCACCTCCGTTTGTCTAGCTTGACGGCGTCAAATCCTATGCCTTGACGCCGTCATGGGTACTGTTCCAACAGAATTAGAGACTTTGTCGTTTTCTTCACTTTTATGCTCCAAAAACGTCCAAAATGCTTCCTTTTCCAGATTTCTTCTCCAAAGTACCTAAAATGACAAAAGGAACGATTTAGGGTAATATTTGATCAAATAATTACGATTTAGGGCTTAAATGACCCCCCAAAAATGGTACACTTTTCGCCTCATCAGCCATCAGAACAAATCCCTATCATCTTCATCCATCAAATTATAAAAAACCATTTGACTTTCCTTTAAACACTCAATTCATCCATGGCATCATCAATTTGCAGTTCGAGTGTCACACCCAATCCTGTTTAGGATGAGATCTTTGCTCTTAGTGGCGAGACAGAGATACCGAAGGTGATGAAGATTTTCTTTGATCAACAGATTGCTGATGAGAAGGCTTTTACAAATAATATTCGTGATAAGATTGCTGATGTTAAGGCTAGTCTAAGAATGGTGTGTAAAGCGATTCTTGAGATGGAGAGCAAGAGTGACAAAGATGCTTGGAAGGATGCTATTTATTGTTTAAAAAAAATAAGGATAGGTTGGAGCTTAGGCTGTCTAGTTTAAACCAGCTTGAGGATGAAAATTTAGATGGTGTTAAGCAGCTAGAAGTGCAATCTGATATAATGGATTTATGTGAAGAAGACTACGATATGTCGTAGGGTTTATTGTTTTGGGTGCATTATGTTAGTGTTTTTTGTTAAATGAATATGTAATGGATTGCTCAATGGAATGGAAAGTTATATTCTGTGGGCATCTTAAATTGTTATTCATTTTATACATTATGCTGTTTTTTTTACTGTTGTAATTGCCATATCTATTAAGGAACCATTTTCAACTGCTACATATACATGCTAAATGGAAACTGCAAATAGAATAAAGCTTGACTGGAAGTGGATATACTAGTGAAACTGCAAATTTTTTCATTGCCATAGAAAAGCTTGACTTTTTGGAGTCAAAATCCATTACAATAGGCTAAATTACACAAACAACTATTATACTAGCAGTAGTAACTTAAAAATAGCAGTAGTAACTTTTGTATTAGCTGCACTAATCACTTTGGTGTATTTCATCTGAAGTTCACCAGCAGTCTAAACTTCAACCAGCAGTCTTAACTGTTACACTAGCAGTCTTCACTTGGATTTTCGTATAACAATACCTTCACAGTCGGTTCAATAGTAGTCATTTCGTGATTCATCACCCAAGTCACATGGATTTAGTCGTGGCAATATGTTATCATTGTGCTCGTGAATGACTGTACTAAATTCCTCATCGACTTCGTCATATGTATCTTTGTAATTATTGGTAGGTGTTTTAAAGACAATAGTTAATTTTTTATCTGTCTGGTCTTTCACATAAAACACTTGTCGTACTTGTGAGGCTAATATGAACGGATCATCCTTGTAGCCTAAACTATTCAGGTCTACCAATGTATAACCAAGATTATCGCGTTTGATCCCACCAGTTTTTGTATTAACCCAATCACATTTGAAAAGAGGAATTTGCCTGAAACGGTAATCTAGTACCCATATCTCTTGTAAAACCCCATAATAAAATGCTTTTCTTGTGGTTGCAACTTTTTGGATATGTGAAGATCTGTTGCCTCAACACTAACCCCACTGTTCTAGTAAACTATGCCATCATTACTTTCCGTACAAAATGTATACCCATTGATGTTATGTGCCTCGTATTTCACTATGCTGGCGCGTGGTCCAAATGATATTCACCTCACAGTTTCTGATACACTATCTTTGGATATCGCTAACTCTCTCTCAACCTAAATTTCAATACAAGTAAATACTACCTTTAAATTGCAGGAACAACAAACAAACAATTAAAGAATAAGAGTGTTTGGGATAATGAAATGGTGTGCTGGTGGACCTCTATCTAATGTCATATACAAGAAGGACAATTACGATGATAGGTTCTATCACTGACAAAGTTGCTGGGCAGATCATTGGTAAGTGCCTACTTATTATAGACTACTACTATTGGTTGTGTACACCTAATGGTATATACAGCTTATCACAACTCACTTCTATTTAGCAACTTTTAGTGGATCGGAACACGAGGATGCTGATGAACACGTGGAAAATATCCATGAAATTGCTGACCTATTCCAAACAAAGAGTGCAACCTTTGACCAGTTTATGCTTCGCATCTTTCCTATTACACATTCAGGTCTGCAAAGTATTGGCTGAATAATGAATCTTCCAGATCTATTACTAACTAGATTGAATTTAAAATAAGATTTTTGGAAGAGTTTAGCAATGAATTTACCTGCTGGTTGAGGTCTAAATTTCATAATTCTAGAAAAAAGTGTTCATCTCTCAAAAATGAACTTTGGACTTACTGAAAAACGGGGAACGACGATGAAGAGTTAGATGATGAAGTGGCTGAATTGTTTAAAATTGAAACAAATTTGTTTGACTATGAAACACCTCTATGCAAAGAATTCAACGAATTCAATTATATATTGAAGATTTTTCATTATTATATATAGATGGTTGAACGAGGAATCAGAGATCATCAATTCACAAATTCATATTTGAAGGGTTCTCATTTTCTTTGTGGGGCCATCGTACAAGGCAAAAAGAAAAAGGACAGCAGGTTGTCCGTGTGTTTGTCAAAGGGCAAACCCTTCGGGGTTTTGCCCCGGTACTCAACTAGTTAATCCATAACATTTAATTGGCGCGATATGTAAACTTATCTCGATACTCATTAATTTATTCAGTTTCATTATTAATGACTATAATTTTGAATTCTGTTCATTTGTCGATGCTTTTTTGCCTATTGTGTTTTATTTAATTGTTTTTGGTGTTTAATTAATTAATTATTCTAGTCATTTAATTAATTAATTATTGGATGATTAATTTTTTGGTTTTCATTCTTGCTTTATGTTTTATTATTGTTTCTAGTGTGTGCATACTTAGTTTATCGTAGATCCTTTAGTTGCTGTAGTTTAAAAGAACCGGTTATACATGGTATGCGAGGAGAATTGACCATAGGACCCTTGCGTAGTTAGGTTGCGAGGAAATGGTTGGGATGACAACTAACCATTCACCTTGTGTGCAAATTGACCATCGGACAACTTTTCGGGTTGGATAAGCTTAAGTAATTAGAGTATGGTCTAAGATCCGAGAGGCTGGACCATACAAGGATAAATCTAGCATGTAGTGGCACTTAATGACTCAAACCCATCTACCGTACGTCGGCTTACTAGCAAGGGGTAGTGCCTTTGGTTCCCGGCATGATTCTGGGGATATAGGATAGGTAACATGACCATATGAACCTAGTGATATATGTCTGCCCACTTGAAGCGATAGAAAACTTAATATGAAAATTAGACCATTGCAATTGTCATCCCCATTAGTTGTGTACCAGTAAGCCACGCCTATTGGTTACATTGAATTAACCTAAATTTACTTTCGCACTTTGTTTAATTTAATTTATTATTTTAATTAATCATTCTATTTTACTCTCTTTTATAATCGTGACTAGACTTAGATTAAAATCTAGTTACACATAGCTCTTGGGACGACCTCGGTTTTACCATTTACTAGTCTACACGCGACCGGATTCTCTGTCCGTCAGTGCATATAGGTAGATCTTAGGTAATCGAGCTAATACAAATTTAAGAACTGGTCATTAAAACCTGCATCAACATATATATATATATATCTATATATATATATATATATATATATATATATATATATATATATATATATATATATATATATATATATATATATATATATATATATATATATATATATATATATATATATATATATATATATATATATATAGAATTGATATATATAGTTATGATCAAATAAGAAGAAAAATTAAATTAAGAATGATAAGAAGAAACCACAACCACTCATTTCAGATGCATTCAAAAAAATGGATGCATCTCCCTTAAAATTCTCTCTCATATTTGAAATGTGTGGTTAGAAATCCAACTTAGTTTTTCTTCTTACTTTATCACTTATATATATATATATATATATATATATATATATATATATATATATATATATATATATATATATATAAGTGATAAAGTAAGAAGAAAAATTTTCTAATTTTAACAAAATGTTTTAATCAAAACAAATAATTTGAATTTCAAAAATATGGTTTTTCCTTCCTCAGATAACCATTTCACTAGATTTTAACTCCCCCACAAAAGTACAAAAAAATGGAGCGTGGGACAGTACCCTTATCATAAGATGGTACCGTTAAATATTTAATATTCTCGTCCCTATTTAAAGGTACCGTCCACCCGTTGAACGTCCACATTTTCCTGGCCTATAAATACCATCTCAAATCTTACATTTTCACCAACTTTTTCCACTGAATTTTTCTGTTATCATTTCACACACTCTAGCTTCATTTCTTTGATCCTAAACTTAGTTAAATCTCATAAGTAACATTATTGAAGTGACATTTTTCTAGACCAATGTGTTGTTTTGCTAGACCAGTTTTTGTCATATTCGAAAAATATATAAATTAATAAAAAATAAGTGAGACTCATGGTTGACTTTTTAAATAAGACGAAACTGGTCTTGCAAAACATCACATCGGTCTAGAAAATTGTCACTTTGGTCTAATAAACGAAATCATCAACCTTTTCGACACGTGTTGACATTTCTATGAATCGCACGGTCTAGTTGTCTGTCAAGACCATTTTTGTAAATGAGATCTTCTAGGACTAGAATGTGAACGCAAAAATCGACTAAATTTGAGATTTGCTCAAATGGTTTGGTTTGATTAACTCCTTAATCAATCATTCATTTCATATTTTCAAATATAATATCGTCTAGCTTTTTGTTAGCTTACGGTAATATATTTTTAACTAATAAAAAAACAAAGGTGTCATCATACTATAAGGAGTTGCGATCCCTTAAAAAGAGAAAAAGTTTAAAAAATCTAGAAAGCGAATAAGCAAGTGCCACGTATCCCCCACTCAATCCCACCCTTTTTCTATTAATATTTTTGGTTAGAGGGTATTTTGGTCATTTGACCAATTTTTTTAATTTCATCCCAAATTTCAAATGTAAATAACTTTCAAACGACAAACTTTTCCAAAAAATTGATTTCACCATAATTTTAAAAATTTCATCCTCTTTAATTTAGTATAAATCTTGTTAAATATTTCAAACTTTTTTTTGAAGTATCAAATGGTTCTTGATTTTCCTGATTTTTTTGCATTTTCGGCCCTATTTTTTACCCTCATAAATGTCGAATCATGAAAAACGTATAACAAGAAAGTTATAGATTTTTGTTCACTCTTTACACATGTTTTTGAATCACTTAAATCTGATGTCATATGAATAAGATATCACACGTTAAAGATGGCGTTTTACTCAAATTTGTTGCACACAAGGTGTTTGATGAAATGTCTGGCTTAGATTTTTAGTGTTAAAATTGAGCTAAATGCACTCATTTTTGTCCCACAATGTATCATTAATCATTTTATTAATGTAAGACTCAAAAAGTGATGTTTTTTAATAGTTAATATTTTTTAAAAAAATGTACGTATTGTGTTTTATTGCGTTTTTTACCATAAATTTGAACAATATTAAGTTCGAATTAGAAAAATTGTAAAACATAAAAATTATAGAGTTAGGTCAATCTTTACTAATGTTTTTTATTTACTCAAATCCGGGGTCATATGAGTGAGATATAACATGTTAAAAATAACGTTTTGTTCATCAATTTTTATTCATGAACATTTGTTCATCAATACATCAGTTAAGGTTTTAAGGTTTTGGGTGTTGGGTTTAGGGTTTAGTTCATCAGTTTTTATTCATCGGGTAAGAAATTGAGGAGAACGATAACAGTTATAAAAATAAAAAATTGAAGGACAGTTCTTTTATGAACATTTCTTAAAAGAAATTATAAAGTCAACATCATATAGTAACTTCGAACTCAAATTTCATTTGATCAATATAAAAAACAAAAAAACATAACACAATAACACAATACAATAACTGTTGAAGACAAAAATACACCGTTGGTCCCTGAACTTTCTACAAAACATTGCAATGCACCTAAGTTTTAAAAAACGTCGCCATGCGTCCAAACCTTGTGTTTTTAGGCCGATTGCATCCCTTGACCAGTTTGGAGTCGGTCAACGCACGTTTTTTTTTAATAATTTGAGGGGCATAATAGTCCAATCACGTTTTAACCATTCCTCCAAACCTATTTGCAACTTGAGCTTACCTACTCTGATACGCTTGTTCATTTTGCGTGCGAATCAATAAACCCACCCACCAAAAGCCCTATGGCCACCATAATTACAGAGACCCTAGTGAAAAACCAAATTCAAACTAAAAAAACCTCATTTACTGAAAAGCCAAGACGAAATCCAAGCCTTCATTTTCCATAACTCACCATGTCTTTTGGACGCAATGTTATGAATTACATGTCGGATTATATTAGCAACATGCCAGATAACATTATCACTAATATTTTGAATTGTTTGATATTAAAAGAGGCGGTGACGACATCCAGTTTAGCGAGAAACTGGAGGTTTAAGTGGACGTTGCTCACCGATGTCATAGTTGATGAGGATTTCTTTTATTTTTTGAAAAATAAGTTTGATGGGATGCATGTTACTAGATTGCTGCTTCAGCTCAAAAGTCCCATAAGAAGGTTTGTCTTCTCTGTAGAGCCTAAAACCTTGTTTGGACAAGATGACTTCAATTATGAAGACATTCATGATTGGCTGTTGTTGTTGGGTCAGCGATGAATTGAGGAGCTCCTTATACATAACTGGTATGGTGAACCAGTTATCTTGCCAACCCAAATGTACACTCATTTGGAGTTGAAACATCTGGAACTTCATTGGTGTACGTTTCCTAGTTTGGTATCTTTTAAAGGTTTTCCAAATCTCTTGAGCTTAGAATTGTTATCCATCAATTTTCTGACCGGTAAAATTTGGGACTTTATTGCTGGTTGTCCCTTAGTTGAGTCTCTTAAAACCAATCGTACTGATACAAAAGAGATGAGATTATTGGGTATTACACAACTTGTGAATCTGAAGAAGTTGTATTTGTCATTCGGTCTTTGGAACCAGGTCACCAAAATCACAACTTACAATATATTTCAGCTGAGAAGTCTTCCCAAACTTGAGTCCCTTACATTGGATTTTCAGGAGTGCAAGGTAAGACCAATTTGAGTTTCACACTTCAAATTACATATGTTTAAAGTAATGGCTACTACTAATTAAATGTAATCTTTAAAAATTATAAAAATTCGACGTGTTGTAGTTATTGGCGGAAGGTAACTCATGGATGAATGTCCCTGTGTCATTTGTATCCCTCAAGAATCTAAGTCTATCCGGAGTCGATTTTGGGAACAATGCAATGGTAGCATTCATCATTCAAATGATTCGTGGAGCTCAAAGATTGCAAATGCTAGAAACCAGAGTAAGTGGAATGCAATATGTATCAAATACATCAACCTAAATTGCCATGGTTGTGCATCTCAATACTATCTCAATTTGCATGCTTCATTGGAAAGTGATCTACCTTCGGAAAGTTATTCATTACATTTAGGAAGCAACAGAATGGGGTCGGGCCAGCTCGAGAGTGTGGTGTTTCGATCTTTTCCTAGATCGTTAATGAATTAACAATAATAAAGTTTGTACTTGCTTGTTCCCCCTTGCTGAAGAAACTTTATATCAAGCTCTGCAATTTGAATGATGATCACTCTGGAAATGTGGGGATGAATTGGGAGTTGGCTAGGGAGCTGTTGAAACTCCACTGAGCTTCCCCAACAGCCGTAGTGGAATTGTTCTAGTTTTTTTATGTTTATGAATGGGTTGTGTACCCTATGACAATTAACCTCGTATTTTGTTGTTCCTGTTTCATTCTATGGTTTGTTTAATGTTTAGCTTGTAAATTACCCTAAATGGTGTTGTTGAAACTTTTGAAATATTGTGGGTGTGTTATAGATATGGCAATTTTACTTTTGAAAGTCAAAGTTACATATAGCAAAATGCTTAACGTACTTACAATTTTGACTCATTATACATAATGCACTTTTTTTATTGTCAAAATGCTTAATCAAGTTGATCTTTTTTTTCATTACGCTTAACATTTTCCAATTTTTATGAACTGCAACCGGGGATAGCCGGTTTCCCGGTCATTTGAATTAATAAAATTCCACGTTGGATTTTAAATGGCTATTTGAAAATATGAGGTGGAAAATAATAAGGATATAACCCTAATTTTACCCCCAATTCTCAATTCCAGCTACTCAAACACACAGTCCCCAAACCCTAATTTTCGTATAATCAAAATCTTGCAAAATTGGCATCGATTGGTCTTAGGTATGTAAATATAATGTTGTTTTCTTACTATTTTAACAGTTATATTGTATTCTAATTGATTAATTTTGCAGTATCATTGAAAGATGGTTAATTTCACCATTAACCTCTATCATCAAGGTTTTTTCGTGGGCAACCCTCTTCAGTATGTGGATGGAGACCTTCGTGTGGTACATAACGTAAACTTTGAAGGTGTTATTTACTCATAGTTCTGTCATAACTTTCGTAATCTTGTTGTCATGGCACCTGTTAGCTATTACTATGTTAAAACTGGTGTCCAAATAAATTTAGGTTTGAAGCCCTTAAAAACAGATGAAGATTTAAAAGCTTTAGACAAAGTAGCTCAAGAAAATGACTTAAAAATGGACATTTATTGTGAGCATAGTAGTTATAATGTTTTAGAAATGATTAAGAATGATAATTTGGTTAATCAAGAAGATGACCAAGACTTTTCTGATAAGGAAAACCAAGATACTCTAGATGATGTTAAGGATTTAGTTGATTTTCAAACAGAGGATGAGTCAAATGTTGTCATTCCAAAAATTTCTACTGATGATCCTTGGTTGAATAAACTGGTTGGGTTGGGTAAATTCATTGGGCATATGGATGATCCAATCCCACCTTTAAATGGTGGGTTTATGGTAGAGATTAATGACCCTGAAGAGGATGATATAGATACTCAATATAAGGTAAAAAAAAAAGGTGTTCAACACCCTGCTTTTGATCCAAAAACCCCATGGGATCAATGTAAACCAATCTTAGGTATGAGGTTTGAGTCACCAACACAACTTAAGCAATGTTTAGCTAATTATGGAGTTACAAATGGTTACCAACTTTGGTTCATGCAGAATGACATCCATAAATTGCTAGTGTTATGTGGTAGGGATGTAAGTGAAGGTAGGTGTGCTGGTAAAAGATGTAAAAAAGACAATGAGAATGCCACATGTAGTAGTAAGGGTCAGGGTAGTAAAAAGTGTAAAGGTGAACCCAGTAAAATAAGTAAGCAACAAAAGAGAGGTGGGCAAAAAAGAAAGAGGAAGAAAAGAAAAATGTTGCAAACCAAAAGGATTGTAAATTCAGACTTTGGGCTAGTTGGATGAGTACAGAAAGGTCTTTCCAAATAAAGACTTTGTATGCAGATCACAAGGGTAGTAGGAATTATAACTTAGGGTCATTGGTGACTTACAAGTGGATAGCACACCATTATGCAAGGGAAATTATAGACAATCCATGGTTAACTTAAAGGTATATGCAAAATTCAATTAGGGAGAAGTTTAAAATTGATGTCAGTTTAGGGCAATCTAAAAGGGCTAAACAGTGTGCATTGTTTGATCATGAAGGAGGTTTAGTGGATCATTACAGTCGATTGTGGGAATATAGACAAGCATCACTAAACTCAAACCCAGGGTCCACATGTCACTTGGATATAGAATAGAAAGGTGATTGGTTGATGTACTTAAAAAGGATGTATATTTGTTTCTTGGGCCTTAAAGTTGGATGGAAAGATAGGTGTAGGAAAGTGATTGTTTGGATGGATGTTTCCTAACCCATACATGTGAAGGACAGTCACTTACAGCAATGGGCAGAGATGCCAACACCTGCTCCACATGAACAACCCACAAATACCAATCAGAGACCAGAACACTTTGTTGAACAAATGCCAACTTACATACCAGATCCTGCTTTACCTAAAAAAAGGGCACCAAAAAGTGGGGGTTCAACTGGTGGGAGAAACAACAAGACTGGTAGAAAGAGAGGTAGTACAACTAATGTCAATAAAATGTCAAAAAGGTCCAACTTGGGGGGTTCAAGTAGCAAGCAAGTATTCACCACAACACCAGAGGTATTACCATTAGAAACTTAGAATCCTTTTATAAACTTAAAATACATCTTGGGGGCTTAATTAATATGTTTATATGATGCAGGAACATCAATTTCAGATGGATATGGAGGCATTGGTTGATACTTTAAGGACTGAGGAGAAAGAAAAAGCGAAGTATGCAGAGATCCAAAAACAAAATGAAGCTGTTGACAAATGGTGGGATGAATATGCACAAGAGTTCACTGCTGCTGATTACAATGAAAAAATAGAAGATCAAATTGGTATATCTGTTTCACCTGGAGAAGAAATCTCAATCTTTTCAGATTCTGTGCAAAGGAACACTTCAAATGTAGATCTACCAACACAATAGAGTCATGTTCATCCTGCAAGTGAAGTTAAAGGTAAAGAACCTGCACATGAAGATGTTACACATGAAGATATTGCAACTCAAGAGATGTCATCACCAGCTGCTGCAAAGAAACCTAGAGGCAGGCCAAAGAAAACAACAGCCACAGAGTCTATAGTTGGTAGAATCTATCACAAGAATAGAGATAGATCTGAGAGAATTGCAAACCAGAAGAAGGCATTTGTGTTTGACAAGTATGGCACTGGTTCTACACCAGACAAAGCCTTTGATGTAGAGTAGTGTTTTTAGAATTAGGTTGTTTTTCTGCTGTGAACTATTACCCTTTAAAAACTTGTATTTTGTGGATGGTATGAACTTTATGAATTGGAATGCAGAATCTTATTTTTATCTACTGTTTTTTGTGTTGTCCAATACATTATTGGCTTACTTTATTACCTGTGGAGACCACATGTATTTTGTGCTTTGTGTTTTCTATGTAGCTGTGGAGAGCATGTGCTTTATGTATTTTGTGCATTCACTATTTAGGTAGAAAACATAATTGGACCAAACATAACCATTTCATTTCATTACACCAACTTACACACCAACATCCTAACACAAAACAAGTAACTTTTCTGTTATAACCCATTAGACACCAACAAAAGACAGCTAAAGAACCACATGAACCTAGTCTAATACATCATAAGAAACACATACAACACAACCATAAACAACAGACACTTTTTTTGTGCAAATGGTGAAATTATATTAACTTTCAAAACTATACAAACTTAACAATTGAATTCATAGAATTGGACATCCCCAATTCTTATACAGAAACAAGCAACAAACATACATCTAACAACATACTATCCAATATCTATAAAAGATATCAGACAATGAATCTACTTCTCAGCAGAGCAGACCATTGAAACTTGCATTCCTTCCAGTTGCTATGCCAATCACTCATCAATTCACCATATATGCACCATGACCATCTAGCTACATTTCCATCTTACCCTTCCTCCATGCTCACTCATCCAACACCTACAGTAAGCATGAAAGAAAGGGTTAATGGCTTCACTAGGCACCCATAACCTCTCCATAGTAGGGGCTATACTAATTGTGCTACATTTCAATCTACAACAATGGCTTCACACAACTAGGAACACACACCCTACCATGAGTACCAACCATTCCTCCTTGGCAGTGTATAGATAGGACCAAGTAGGTTCATCTTTCACTCCTCACTATTCCTATCTTCATACACTGCCCTCCAATCTCACTTACCCTTCACACATTGGGAACTTACTTTATGTTCCTCAATAAGTATGCTATCTAATAATCTATCAAAACATTCCACAATTACCTAACAAAGGCCTATTGGGGAGAAGTCTTGAAGCTTATTAGACAGACATCTTATAGAAGTCCAAGATACAAGGCCATCAATGTGTAGTGAGATTAATTATAAGCTCCAAGATCTATAGAGAGAGACCTGAGCTTATATTGGTTAAGAACCATAATTGCAGAGTATTTCATTCACACCTCTGCTCATACAAAGCCATAAGCTTTTTGTATTTTTAGAGAGTTGATGCCAGTAGAGATGGTTTATGTAACCATTCTTGTAGATATAGGAACATCACCTCTGATCAAGTTGTTATAACCCCTGACTATTCACAGTTGCAGGAAACTACCTTATGGTGACATATACTATACAGTTTAGATAAATCACTAACACTGTCCTACTATCTCATCTAGATACATAGAAACAATGTTAGGATCATCCAAGCATATAGATATGTCCCAAATTACTAGCCATCTGCAATAAACAGTTTCATCCAAACACCCCTTAATTCAATCAGCTCAATCCAGTGGTCCACAATGTCAGACCATAAATGTGTTATTAACTGCTATCTCATTGAAGTCCTGCAGTAAATTTTCTTCCCCTTTCACTACATTCATCACCACTTTCCATTTCTTGCAGACATCGTCAACTTGTGCAGTCTTTTTAACCTTTAAACTTGACAGTTTGAGTCTTAGATAATTCACAATGGTTTTAATCAGTTCATCTGTTTCTCTTTTCTTATTTGAGAACATCCTTCTATTTCTTTCAATCCAAATGAAGTATACACATGCTGCAAATCCAATCCTCTTCAAGATACTTTTGATTGATTTGTTGTATTTCTGTCTAATCATCAAATTTACAATATCATCCCACTTATCAGGCACTGAATCCTGTTCAGCTCTTTGTTTAAAATCATTCCATATACTTATTGAATAAGAGCATTCAAAGAAGAGATGGTTTAGAGAATCAGGACATTTATCACACAAGGAGCATGACATGTGTCTGTCAGGGTACCATTTGAGCAGTCTATCTTGAGTGGACAACCTCCCATTAATAGCTAACCATAGGATGAAAGAGTGTTTGGGTGTACAATTAGAGTACCAAATAAGATCACACCATTCAACTTTGTTACCATTTGGTCTCCAATCCTTCCAAATCTTATTATTTGAGAACTTAACACATTTACCATCATTAGAACACCACATGTATCTGTCATTTGAATCATCTAGCAGGGTTGGGGTAGTAATTGTTTGCACAATAGGATACATGTTATTCCATTCATCAGGCCAATTCCATTGCCCCTCATTAATCATATCTTTAATCTTCATATTGCAATCAAGACCAGCTTGTTCAACATCATTCATTAGAATATACTTGCTTAAAGGATCAGGTCCCCACCATCTATCATGCCAAAAGAAAATACTTGCCCCATTGCCAATTTTGCCCACCATGTGTTTTCTCATTTTGTCTCTGAGCTTCAGGATTTGTTTCCATCCATAACTTGAATTCTTATCTTGATCCACAGTCCACACACTTGAACCTTTTAACCTTACCACATTAATCCATTTTACCCAAAGTGATTCCTTTTGACTAGCCACATTCCACAAATGTTTAGACATGAGAGTTTCATTCCAGACCCCCAAATCTTTAATTCCAAGACCTCCTTCATCTTTAGGTTTACACACATATTTCCAAGCAATTTTGGCCTTTCCTCTGGTCTGATCTCCTTGGCACCACAAAAAACCTTTAAGAACTTTGTTGATGTCATTAATCACTGATTTTGGAAGCACAAATACAGATGCCCAGTATACTTGCATAGATGATAAGATAGATGCTATTAACTGTAGTCTACCAGCATAAGATAGCATTTTATTTTGCCAATTACTCACCTTAGCTTTAACCTTATCAATTAAGCTTTTGCAGTCTGTAAAATTGAGATGTTTGGTGATGAGAGGAACACCTAGGTAAGACACAGGTAAAGCTCCTATCTTGAATGGTAGAATGTCAAGAATGCTTTGCTTAACATGCTCCTGAACATTGCCAAAGAAGACAATACTCTTTCCAATATTAGGATGTAGACCAGACATAGTACTGAATTTGTATAAAGCATTCTTCACCACCATCACTGATTTAAGATCCCCATGGCAAAGAACAAGAAGATCATCAGCAAAGCATAAATGGGATATTTGCAGCTCTTTACATCCCCAATGGTATTTGAAATTGCTATCTTCATCAATTTGTTTCTGTAATACCAGTCTAAATACCTCCATAACCAGTGTGAATATGTAAGGAGAGATGGGATCTCCATGTCTCAGGCCTCTTCCTCCTTTGAAATACACAACCCTTTCATTGTTAACATTAATGGTAAAAGCACTAGACCTGATACAAACCATAATCCATTTCACCATTAAATCAGGAAACTTAAAAGCATGTAAAATACCTTCTAAAAAGTCCCAATTGACAGTGTCATAAGCTTTTTGGATGTCAATCTTCAATGCAACTCTTCTTGCACCACTTTTCCAGTTATACCCTTTAAGTAACTCTTGTGTAAGGAGGATGTTATCAGTGATTTGTCTTCCAGGTATGAAAGCACTCTGACATGGGTTAACCAATTTGCATAAAGCATTTTTTATCCTGTTTGTGAGAATTTTGCTAATGATTTTGTATAAGACATTGCAACATGCAATTGGTCTATAATCAGAGACCTTCATTGGTGTTTTGATTTTAGGTACAAGAGTGATGAGTGTTGCATTTACTTCTCCAAGCATGTTCCCATTCCTAAAAAATTCTTTAATTGCCTCACAAACATCTTTACCAACAACAGACCAAGCCTTCTTATAGAATCTAGCAGTATAACCATCTGGTCCAGGGGCTTTGTTATCACTAATATCATACAATGCTTCCTTAATCTCTTCAACTAAAAACAACTAATGTTCACCAACTAAAAAACAACTAATGTTCACCAAATAAAAAAGCATAAACTAACTGATGAATCTATAACCTATGATAACACAAATATACTAACTGATGAACCTATTGATTCATTGTGTTTTTGTGTCAAAACGATATATCAAAAATACCAACAAAGTGAGGTCAATGTTATCGTGAGGACAACAAGACGTGGAGAAATAGAAGTAAACCCTTCGTGAAAAGAATTACCTCGTAAACTCGTGCAATGTGATATTTTTAAGACCGGGAAGTGATTTCCCGGGTCGTACCCCAACGAGGTGTGAATGGAAAGCTTCCTGAAAAGATTGAGATTAAAATCTTGTATGTTTGGTTGTGAAAGATTGTTTGGATTTGTTTGTACGTTAAATTAACGAGAATTAACAAATTAACAAATGAAATAAACGCAACCTAAATGGGATTAACAAGCAAGGAATGCTAAGGGAAACTTAAAACTCGCTAAAAGACTACGGGAAACATGTTAGGAAAAACGGGGAACCCTAATACGCAATTTAAGTTAAACACGTGACGTTTATTTAAAATAAACGTTAATGCGCAAAATAAAAGGCAAAATTTAAGCTGCACTAGTCCTACGGGGATAAAAACAATTTTCCTACATTCTATTTGATAAAAGAAAATTTTGGAAAAAAGAAAATTAAAGATTTAATAAAAATTCTATTTATTATGATTTAAATACTAATTTAAACTAAATTAAATCCTAACTAATTCTACACTAACCCAATAAATCTGAAAGTTTTTCAATAAATACTATAAGTTAAAAATAATTTAAGAAAAATATAAAAATTGGTGATTCAATGTAAAAATAAGTAGTAATAAGCTGATAAGCTAAAATAAGCTTAAGTGACTAAAACTACTATATAAATAAAATTTGTAAATAATAACCTGAAAAAGACCCTAGGGCGACTGGTATTATGTGTGTGCTGTGAGGCTTTGGATGCAAGAGGTCAGGGGTTCGACCCCCACCTTTTGCAATTTTTGTCAAACATTTTTTTTTTCAAATATTCTTTTTGCAATACAATTCAACAACAATTACAACCACTTTTTGTGAAATGAAATTTTCTGAAAAGCTTTATTGAAGCTTATGCAGGCTTCTAAATCCAACAGTGGTGAAGTTTGTGTTTCAAGTGAAATTTTTAAAAATTAGCAGCTTAGGAACAATGGCCACAAGGGCAAAATGAAAGGCAAATACCAAAGAACATGGTCACAACCAATCTAAAAAAATAAATTTGTAACAACAATCAACAACAAGAACATCAACAAAAGTATTAAATCAACAAACTCAGTGCATACTGAGTGCATGCAGTTGAAACAGTCCAAGGGGGCAAGTTAAGGGGTGAAAATAAGCAAACAAGTAAGCAAACAAAGGGAAACCAAAGATGGACAATTAAACACAACCTAAGTGGGATTCTAAATCACCAAAAATCAGCCAAAATGGTCAAATATTAACCAAGATATGGTGGGTTAAAAAATGGGTCAAAAGGTATACTACTTGGTGCAGGGCAGTCATATGGCCAGATGGGTCACTTTGGATGCAAGTTTCAATGACCAAATGAGTTCCAAATCCAAAAATTCTTTTTGTTCTAGATTCACAAGCAACCAGGGATTCCAAAACATCAATCATTATTCATTTCCACTCAAATATGAACCCTACACTTGATCTACAAAACAGTCTCATTTTAACTGCTATGAAACTTTTAACTTTTAAAATTTTTCTAAAAGTTGACCATTGTAAGATTCAATTGATCCTAAGTTACTAATTGTGATGTATTAACCCTAAATGAAACTATTTCAAGCAATCTAAACAAGTTTTAAACTGAATTAAAGATTATGCTAATCTAAAATTTCAACAGCTTAACAAGTAAAAGAGATTAAGTAGAGTTTTGACTTTCTGCTTGAAAATTACCAAAGCAACAGTTGGACTGAGCTAGTTTGAGCCTAAGCGAGATGTCTACACAGTTGTATCTAATAACAACAAAAACAACAAAAACATAATCAAAACAACAGTGCCAAACACCCCTTTATATCTCAATTTACACTATGACTCTAAGATATGAGCTACAATTCACCACAACAATCATCAAACTGATATCACAAACAACTATAGAGATCAATTTAGCAACAATTAAACAGAACTAAGGCAAAAATAAATCTAAACTAGGAAAATGAATTAAGAGCTAAAAATTGAAAGTGAGAGCTTACAAATCTCCAACCCTAACTGACATAGGGTTTAATCCAAACCAATGCCTATCTTTTAGACAGGCAAAACATCACCATGAACCACCAATCAACCACCCAGAATCACCATCATCATGAATACCTTGTCTTGGCCGACTTTTGTTGACCATGGTATCTTACCCAAATCAAACTCAATTTAATTTATGAAATTTAATTCAAGCTATTTTGAAGCTTCTGTGAGCTTATGGAATGGATTGATACAATAATAAACTTAAACAACACTTTTTGCAAAATACTTAAAATGAGTCTCAAACTGAAATTTAAATAAACATTGAAATTGAAACTGAAATCTTATATTAAATTTAAGAAAAACATTACAATTTAAACTGAAATTAAGTTAAAAACCTACATACCTTCAAGGCTTACACTTGACTTATATTTATACTACAACTAAACTAGGTCTTCTTTTCTTCCTTGTGTTACTTTTATGAGAGAGAATCATGCAAAAAGGGTCTTTGTGCTTTCCTTAGTAAATCCCCATCGTCCAATTAGAGATTCGATGATCCTAGCCCTTTAATCAATTTTGGCGGGAAAAGGTTGTGGGTGAGAATTGGACTGCCAGTGTGGATATGAGGGGTTAGGTACAGTTTGTGAGGGGTAGTGAGATTGGGAGTGGTGTTGGTGGTGCTTTTGAGGAGGGTGGAGTGTGGAGGTGGTGATGTCGGGGAGATGGTGGTAGTGTCTGGTGAAAAGAGGGAATGGGGGAAGAAGGGTTTGACTGTCTTTTGACCCTGGTGTTATAAAAAACGTGGGGATGGGTTATTTTTGTGGGCTGGAAGGGATATGGGCCTGGTGTGGACTGGTAGTGGGTTGTTTATTAGTGGGTGGTGTTTGTTTTGGGTTAAGATAAACACAAAAGCCCGTTTGGTTTAAGTAAATTATACAAGGACCAATTATGTAATTCTGAAAACCAAAGGACCAAAGCTGCCAATTTTCCAAACTCATCACAAGGACCAATATTGTCATCTCTTGAATTACCATGGTCCACTTGTCACTTTTCCTTTAATTTAAAATTCCTGAGGGTCATTTTTGCCAATTTGCAAACTTGAGGGACCCAACTTGCCAAACTTTGAAACATCAATCCAAGGACCAAAAAATGTCATTTGCAGATTCATGGAGGACTTTTGTTGACTTTTCTTCATAAAATCTCTCCAGGGACCATTTATGTCATTTCTTGAAAGATGAGGGACTGATTTTGACAATTCTGCGTATTTTGCTCATTTTCCGTCTGTTTTCAATCCTTTGTACCTGAAACACGCAAAAACACACTCCAAGGATATTTGTGACATAATTCGATCGTTTTCAAGTGTTTTTGATTGTTTTGACTCAAGAAATGGACGAAAAGATATGTGCAAAAAGGCACATATCAAATCCCCCACACTAAGCAATTGCTAGTCCCTAGCAATTCAAAATTTAAGAACAACCCGTTTTGAAAATTTAATGGATTTGATGTCTCTTTACCAGATAGCCATTACTTCTGGAGTAGCCAATGTTTTAGTGTGAACTAAGGTACATTGATAACCAAATGATTTTGAGCAAACCATCAGCTGTCAACGGATTTGATTTGTCTTTACCAAAAGCCGTTTGCTTCTGGACTAGCCAACTCTTTGATATCATCTTGGTGAGTTCATTACCAGTTATGGTTTTCTACTGCCTTTACCACAAGCCATAGCCTTGTGGGCTAGTCAACTCTTCACTATAAAAGATACGGTGAGTTGAATACCATACAATTTTTGGCAAATTGTCAGCCATAAACGGATTTGATATATCTTTACCTAGAGCCGTTTGCTCCAGGATTAGCCAGTCCTTATGTGTGCTAGACATGGTGGACTGATTACCATTTATTTTGTTAGTGCAAAGCACTTTCAAAATAAAAAATTTTGGTCAAAACGGGGTTACCAGGGGACTAGGAGGTACAAATGTGATCAAATTCGACTAGAATTCCCCCCCACACTTAGAATTGAATATTGCCCTCAATATTCAAAGTACCGACACTTAGCCGAAACTTTGAACGGAAAAAGGTAATACTACTAGCCAAGTGTGGAAACGAAATCTTTTTTCACAAAAGGATTTTAAAAACGATATCCCTGGATAGACTTTAGTAACAAGATCGGATATTGGGCGGCTGGATTAAAAACAGGTGCATCAATCATCACGATCAAAGGGAAATTTGAAAATAAGAGCAAACAACACACAAGAATCAAAGCACAGCAGGGGAAATTCCCCCACACTTAGTTTTTGAAAATAGAAAGAAGACAGAAACATGGGTGAAAACCCATGGCATGCTACTGTTTTTGTTAACCGAGTCGCTAGCTTGACTCGACCCCGAATTCATTGGTTCTTGGGGAAGCAAGTGGAAGAGAAAATCTCCATCGGACTTTCATTCAAGATGTTTGGAAAAACATTGAAGTTAATGAAAGTTCTACACCGATGAGATACATCCGGCTCAAAAGAATGATAAATGGATATGCCGGGGTCAAAAATGGTGTCTTCACTTCCGAATGATAGAAGTAAAGGACAAGTCACCGTATAGGTGAAGAAAAGAAAGAAAATCATGATGACAAGATCTTCATCTTTAAGATCAGGTTCAGTTTCCTGATTTTGGATTTCATAGGTTAAGCTCTTTGGATTGGA
>LBNU01020512.1:55355-68371 GCA_014162995.1 Artemisia annua | reverse complement strand
ATATATATATATGCTTATGTATGAATGATTATGTTTTCAACATAATCCATTTTAATAATTTTATCAATGAATGCTTTTTGTTTTCTTTTATCTTCATGCATTTTTATTAGTTCTTGTTGTGATATATTCCTTGTATTATATATATATTGCTTGTGTTCTAAATATTTTTGCAAGCATTCCATCTCTCGATTTCTCTTATGACCTCATAACGAGGGGGAGTATACGTCAAGGGGGAGCTCCAAGCTCATCGGGATAACCTTTTTGATGCTAACAAAAAGGGGGAGAAATGATATAAACTCACTAAATACTTGTATATATCTTAATTTTTGTTTTAATCAGTTTAGATTTTGTAATCATCAAAAAGGGGGAGATTGTTGATATAAATAATGCGTAAAAATGTTATAGATATTTTTCGATATCCCTATGTTTTGACGATCACAAAATGTAAAAACATTAAACGTAAAATTACCACGTAAACAAGTATTTAGTTACAAATATCATATTATCCAACAATATCACTTAAGGTATGAATAAACAAATGTCTAACACATTTTATTATCAAAGGGAGTTTTATTTAAACATTACAAAGTTTATTAAATCATATAAACATATTATATATTTTTGAAAAACACTTTTGGTAATTAAAGAAAATGTTTAATTCATAACAAATATATGAATTCAAATTTTTAACCAAAATCAGTTAGTTTTTCACCAAATAAACTTTCCCCAGAAAAGACAAAGAAATCAGGCCATTACAGGAGGGCGGCCCCCTTAATTATAAGGGGCGGACCCCTTAATTTTAAGGGGGCGGCCACCATTTAAGGGGGCCGGCACGAACCTGTTGTCAGATTTCTTTGCCTATAAATACCTGCTCAAACCTGGTGTTTTTCCTCAACTTTTGCACAAACATTTTCAGTCCAAATCCTTTCTAAACATCCTTCTAAATCCTTTGATCATAAGATTATAAGTCTTTGTTTCAAGTGATTCAATTCCTCATCATCCAAAGTGCAAGAGAAGAATACACCTTCAAATTCAAGTTTAAGAAGTATTGTAGATATTGTTAGTAGTTGTATATATTGTTTATAAAGGTGTAGTGTGGTTATAATTAGGAGATTTAGTAGTGATAGTTGTGAAGAGAAGTAGTGAAGAATAAGTAGTGTTGTGAAGTAGGATTAGTGAAGTTGTGTAGTAGTTGTGGTGTGCATAAGTTGTGTAGAAGTTGTGATAAGTCGTGAAGAGTCATGTGATTGGTTCTGGCTATTATTAGGACTCGACATTTTGCTTGGTGTCGTTAAACGGTGTAAGCAAAGGTGTGTAAGGCTTCTCCGCCATAAGTGAGCTTGTTGACATAGTGAAGAAAACTCTCGAGTTAGGTGCTTGGGGAGTGGAGTAGGACGAAGAGGAGATTCGTAGCCGAACCACTATAAATCCTTTTGTTTCGCGGTGCTATCTTTCTATCTCTATCTTTTTATTTACTTACTTACGTACTTTTCATTATATACTCTTGTAGATATACTTGTTTATAATTGTGCAAGCAAGTTGATATCACATAAGGTTAGAATCAAAATTTTCGAAACAAAAGTTTTTATAAATTAAAAAGGCGTAAAACTGTTCAACCCCCCCCCCTTCTAGTTTTCCACACAAAACAACTCAACCAAGGTCTAAAACTCCTATTCCCAAACGCTCCTTTCCGAAGAGTAACTACAACACTCAACAACTATCAAAATGGTTGGAACCAAAACTTGAAAAGACAATACCAAGTTCCAAATTACATGTCTCGGAACCTATATCAACCATTTCCATATATGAACAAAGAAATGATATGTTTAACCAAAATGGACCCATGAGATATTGGGGACCAAATGTTTGAGTGTTTATTATAAAATAGGAGTGTTTCAAAGTAAGTTTGGAGCCGGACGAATGGATCAAGGATAGCGGTTGCTCAAGACATATGACCGGCAACAAAAGTCTCTTTTCAACCTATCAAAAATATGATGGAGGTAACGTTAACTTTGGTAGCAAAGCAAAATGCAAAATCATCGGAAAAGGTACAATCTCTCACGACTCTCTCTCTATAGATGATATAGCTCATGTTGATAACCTAGGATTTAATCTCCTTACTATTAGTCAAATTTGCCGCAAAAAGTATAACGTTCTTTTTAGTGAAAATGGAAGTAAAATACTCAAAGACGGCATAACCATAGCCAAAGGTGTTCTTAAGAATAACGTGTATGTCATGAAGATGGATCAAACATCTAGAGACAAACTTTGCCTCACCTCATTAGATGAATCTTCAACTTTATGGCATAGACGTTTAGGACATGCTAATATGAGACTTATCCCAAACCTCTCCTCCAAAGACTTAGTCAGAAACCTACCCAAGTTGAAATACGACCAACACTTTTGTGATGCTTGCAAAATTGGTAAACAAGTTCATAGTAGCCATAAGGCTAAAAACATGGTGTCTACGTCTAAGTGTTTAGAACTTTTACACATGGATTTATTTAGTCCATCCGCTATACAAAGCTATGGAGGCAACTTCTATACTTTGGTTGTAGTAGATGACTATTCAAGATATACTTGGACAAAATTTTTGAAAAGTAAAAATGAAGCTTTTGATAAATTTGAAATTCTAAGTAAGAAAATTCAAAAAGAATTAGGAACATGTATTGTGTCCATTAGAACGGACCACGGTCGTGAATTTGACAATGAAATACAATTCGGTAACTTTTGTGATAAAAATGGTATAACACATAACTTTTCGGCACCTCGTACTCCTCAATCAAATGGTGTAGTAGAACGTAAAAATCGGACTCTTCAAGAGATGAGTAGAACAATGCTTAATGAACAAAATATTCCACAAAAGTTTTGGTGTAACGCGGTTGACACATCAACCTACATTTTAAATCGTGTCTTAATTCGACCATTTTTAATTAAAACACCATATGAATTATATAAATGTAAAAAGCCTACACTAGCATATTTTAGAGTGTTTGGAAGTAAATGTTTTATCCAAAACACCATGGATTACCTTACCAAATTTGACCCAAAGTCATATGAAGGTATATTTCTTGGATATTCACAAAATAGCAAAGCTTATATTGTTTTAAACAAAGAAACCTTAAGAGTCGAGGAATCATTGAACATAACATTTGATGAAAGTCCACCTCCCTCTAAGACATCACCTTTGGTAGATGATGACTTAGTTGAAAGTCAAGCAATCGAAAATCAAGAAATCTTAGATAATGACAAGGAAGATGAACTATTTAACAATGAAATTCTCAATGTCAAAGAATCTAAAAGTCATCCATTAGATAGTGTAAAAGGAAATATTAAAGAAAGAACTCTAAGATCTAAAGTCCAAAATGAAAGTAACTTCCTTTGTTTCGTGTCAACCATTGAACCGAAAAATATAAACGAAGCTATAAAAAATGAGTCATGGGTAATAGCCATGCAAGAAGAATTAAACCAATTTGTTTGAAATGATGTTTGGACATTAGTCCCTCAACTAAAAAGTAAAACAATAATTGGAAGAAAATGGGTCTTTCGTAATAAAATGGATGAAAATGGTATAGTGTCTAGAAACAAAGCTAGGCTAGTAGCACAAGGATATAATCAACAAGAAGGCATTGACTACGATGAAACTTTTGCTCTGGTTGCTAGGCTCGAGTCAATTAGGATTTTACTTGCATATGCATGCGCACACAATTTTAAGCTCTTTCAAATGGATGTCAAGAGTGCATTCTTAAACGGATGTATAAATGAAGAAGTGTATGTTGCTCAACCACCGGGTTTTATCGATTTTGAAAAACCTAATCATGTTTACAAACTTAAAAAGGCTTTATACGGACTTAAGCAAGCTCCAAAAGCATGGTATGATCGACTTAAAACTTTCCTAGTTGACCATAGGTACACCATGGGGTTAGTTGATAATACTCTCTTCACTAAGAAGAAAGGTTCACATCTTATCATAGTCCAAATTTATGTTGATGACATTATATTCGGATCAACTTGTCAAGAACTATGTAACGATTTCTCAAAAATCATGCATGATGAGTTTGAAATGAGTATGATGGGAGAACTCAACTTTTTCTTAGGACTCCAAATCAAACAATTAGAATATGGTATCTTCTTCAACCAATCAAAATATCTAAAAGATATGCTTAAAAAATTTGGTCTTGAAGATTCCAAACCCATTAAAACACCTATGTCCTCAGAAACTAAGCTAATCAAGGATGAGGAAAGTGAATCCGTGGATAATACTAAATATAGAGGTATGATTGGAAGTCTACTTTATCTCACCGCAAGTAGACCCGACATTATGTTTAGTGTTTGTCTATGTGCTCGTTTTCAAGAAGATCCTAAAATAATTCATCTTGAAGCCGTTAAAAGAATTTATAGATACATTAAAGGCACTACACACTTAGGACTATGGTATCCTAAAGGAACGGGAGTAGAAACCATAGTATATGCCGAATCAAATCATGCCGGTGACTATGTTGATAGAAAAAGCACAAGTGGTATTTGTACTTTCATTGGACATTGTCTTACCTCATGGTTCTCCAAGAAACAAACGGCTCTCGCCATCTCAACAACTGAAGCCGAATATGTATCGGCCGGAAAAGCATGTCAACAAGCTCTTTGGATGAAACAAGCTCTTGTGGACTACGGTATTCAACTAAACAACATATCCATTCTTTGTGATAACAAAGGAGCGATTGATCTAAGTAAAAACCCAGTTCAACACGCTCGCACAAAACATATTGAAATACGTCATCATTTCTTTCGTGACAACGTTCAAAAAGGAAACATTTCTATAGAAAAAGTATCCTCTGAAGACAACATTGCCGACATCCTTACAAAACCACTTAAGAGAGAACCATTCAATCTTCTTAGACTTGGACTAGGACTAATGGAACCTACCTTGTAGTCTTAAACCTTAGTCACAAACAAACGCACAAACAAACACCAGCCAAGAATAAAAGAAAATTTTTTTTTTGTTCTGTTCAGCTGGATCCAAACGCACCAACGGGCGGAACCCACCATTTGGTTCCGTCCGATCCGTGCCTCTCTGTACCTCAAAAATTTTATTTTATTAAAAAAGCAAACACTCCCTATATTCTCCATACAATTCCACACAGTTACAAATGTTTACACACTCAAAATTTAGGGTTCATCTTCACCAAAAAAGTGCTCAAATCATCATTGTAAGTCTCCTAACTACATTCTTTCTCATGATCTGTTTCTAGGAATTCTATGTATGCACAAAATACAAAACTTGGGGTTATGCATTAAATTTAAGAAACTCATGTAGAATATTCATTGTAAAACCAAACTAACCATGTTTCCCATAGTTAGGAATTGCATTCTTATAAGAAATTAGCATGTTTACCAAAACACCCCATGTCAAATTTTTGCAAAAATAACTTCTCACAAATAGGACAAATATTTTTTCGTCTCACATTGTGAATACAAAATCTAAACGTTACATTTAAAACATCATTTGCGTTATGTCTCTTGAATGCTAAAGGGAATACATAACTGATATGTATTTTCGGGTACATTCAAACGTAGCTACATTGAATAAGGAGTGTTTGGGTTATCTCATGTTTTACTCTAAAAATTGAAATTACAAAATTCTCATGTTTTACATGCATTAAAAGAGTCGAGATAACTATACCTCCACATTGTTAGCATATAGGCACACACTAGAGCACCAAAAGCACAATTATCGTTAACTTGGACTAAAATGTGAAATTTGTGTTTCTAGGTCCAAACATGCCTCCTCTAACATTCTATGACCACAAAGACACCCTTAACTACCTACCTAAACACCATAAGACCAAGGGACTTATCGAGGCTCAAAGAAACATCTTTAAGGCGTTAGAAAAATGCTATGTCCATGAGGGTAGAACTATTGACCCATCCTTCCTAGAAGACACAACCGTTCGCCAAGACCTTGCCGCCATAGACTTTGATTGTCTCCTCAACATTGATGAGCCAATATGTCCTAGGTTCATCTTAGAATTCTATGCATCCATTATTCTCCACACCAACGATGATGGACTCATGAACTTAAGCTTTAGGGTCAACCAAACAAAATTCAACATGCCTCTCAATCAATTTGCTCAAGTAGTTGGTATTCCAAATAGGGGTACATGCATCTACTCGGACAAATGATCCCTCTCAATCCTTGACAAAATGGATGATCGTCTTCACCCGTACAACACTCCTCTAGTTAACAAGGAAATCATCCGAGAGCACCTTTTCAATCCTAGAACTTCAGGAACTAGGATTAATCGAGCGGGTAATGAAATTGACCGTGACCCTTTTGGTATGGAACTTAATGANTACTCGGACAAATGATCCCTCTCAATCCTTGACAAAATGGATGATCGTCTTCACCCGTACAACACTCCTCTAGTTAACAAGGAAATCATCCGAGAGCACCTTTTCAATCCTAGAACTTCAGGAACTAGGATTAATCGAGCGGGTAATGAAATTGACCGTGACCCTTTTGGTATGGAACTTAATGAACTCAAACCTCAATTTTACAAATGGGAGGAAGTGCTTAGGGCTAATGTGATAATCTCAATAGGAAACCGTGACCACATCAATGCTTGCCTTTGCTACATGCTTTATAGCATTTCACCTTGTCAACCTTTTAATTTGGCCTACTATATAGCCAAAAGGATGGCGGACATACCCGTGCAAGGCAAAACTGCTCTTCCTTATGGAATGCTCCTCACTCGCCTCTTTAGGGCCTTTGCTCCCATTCCTCCCAATGCAAAAGGTTTGTCCCGACTATAGTCTCATTCCTCACATCTTTGTACCTTTAAGTGATTATAGAGTAGCTAAGACTCAAGGGAAACGACCTCATCCTCCCACTTCCTCATCGTCATCATCTATGAGAGACGAAGATGGACTTCCAAACTCAAGGCTTCCTCCTCTTGAATACCATCAACAACTACCCCAACTTGCAAACGAATCGGAGGAGTTCAAGCAAACAAAGGGGATGTTCACGTGTTTAGGAAGGTTCCTTACAAAGATCAACAAGAAGCTTAACAAGAAGTAAGAGAGCTAACGGGGTTTATGGAACAACAATTTTTTTAACTTTTGTGTGTTATGGATTTATGTATTATTAGGATATTTACTGTGCTTTAAACTTATCATGTGAACTAACAAACAATTGCAGGTGGATAGTATCATTTTTCCATGTTTTCACTTCCATAAGTGAAAATTTTAGCACTTGCTTGATCCCCAATGGTATGTGTGTTTCTACTCTCAAAAATGTTGTATTTCAATGTATTTTGCTTAGTTACATGTATTTTTATAACTTTTATGGAGTTAGAATATGGTTTCGACACTCAAAAATTTTTCGTCAAAAATCAACTCAGTAGGGTACGGCTAAGACGGAACCAAAATTTTGGTTCCGTCCGTATGGCCATTTGGATCCATCAGTTTCCAAACCACGGATCAGACGGAACCAAAATTTTGGTTCCATCCCTTATGGTCGTTGGTTCCGTCCAGCATACAACAATTTTTAAAATTTCCGTTTTCCTGCAAATTTTGCTCATCTTAGTAGTGTCTAAATTTCTTCTTTATAATTCCGCATATTAGAAATATATAAGTCACCTAAAGCCAATAGGAAACCAATTCTCACTATAAGTGGAAGATCTTAAGTACAGGAAAGTAAATTATGATGATTGTATTGCATTTACTTCCTATCCACACCATATCACTCAAGCTTCACCCATTGGGTTGACTTCTTTGATTAGACCTTTCTCCTTTACACTCACTAATCATTTGTTGCAGCCATTTCTCTATGGTTTAACATCAAATCCAAACACAACTTTCCATAATCCTTGACTTCTATAAATTAACACCACTATGATCATCAAATCTTACACCTTCACCATCTTCTCCATTATCCTTAGTACTCAATCTCAGCCTAAATGACTAAGTCAAACACATCCTCACCACCATCCAAACCACCTAGAAGAACCGCAAGAATAAGTGTTAAGCCTTGTTGTTTTGTTAAGCTTGCATCATCATCATCAGACTCCTCACCCCTAACCATCTCATCTCCAATCCGAGATGAAAACTTCCTAAGTCTCACCACACCAACACCTCCAAACAAAGTCAACATCTCAACTCCACCACCAACTAAGACACACATTGCAACCACACCACCTCCGGCACCATTTTCACTATCAAAATCACCATCACCACCAAAGTCACCCAAACTAGAACCAATGGAACTCTTTGCAACTCCACCAACTTCACCTCACCCATTCTTGGAAACTCTAGATGACTTGCCACCAATATCAACTAATCCACCGCCTCTTCCATCTTTTGGCTCCATTGAAAGACTAGCCAAACAACCCTCAAATGACCCACAAGATGAAAGTTATCAACCACAACCACTACTATTTCATCCACAATTCAAAGAAATCCATGGGCCACTCTATGGTGAACCAACTCATGCTCAAAATGCCCCACTACCACCACCCACATCTCACTCCTTTTTCCCAACCTATGAGGAAATTGAAGAATCCTTGTGGAGTGATCCTCCAAACACTCAACCAAGTCATGAAGCTTTCACCGCCAATCTCCTCAATGAAATGAGCAATGCTCTATCCTTCAAACGCTTAATAGGAGCCCATATCAGAGAAACCATGCAACTACAAGAAGCCTTGTACTCTTCCTCCACCAACATTCCACCACCACATATCTTTGGACACCGAGACTCAATCAAGCAATCCACCACCACATATGGACCCCATGAGACTCAATCAAACAATCCACCACCACCAACAAATGAATTTCCTCTTCCACCAAACTTTCCCCGCCATGATTGCGGCCATTGTGAAAGAATCGCTCACATAAGTGAACGGTGCCAAAAGGATATCCGTGAAATTCAAAATGAAATGAGGTGCATTCTCAACCACATCCTAGAGCGCTTGAACACCATCACTGATCCTCCGCAACCATAGGAAGAAGCTTGGTGTAGAACTTCCTAATCTAGGATGTCACAAACTAGAATCTCATAGGACCTCTCTTTATAATGTAGTTTCCTTTTTCTTTTTATTTGTGTTGAGAAGCATCTATCAACTTCTTGTCCCACTATTTTGGCTAAGGTCAAAATAAATTTTACTTGAATGATATTGATCTTCTCTATGTGGTGCATTGTCTTTATATAGTGTGATTTGTAACTTATCTTTTGCATATGTATTTTCCACTAACTCTTTGTCTTATAGAACTCAAAATCCATGCATTACTTGGCACCCCTAATTAGGGATGGCAAAAGCACCCGAAACCGACGGGGAAAACCGAAACCCGAACCGGTTGGGTCGGGTTCGAGGGCAGGTTGGCGGGTTTGGATGCGGGTTTGGGTATTGATATAATTTTTTAGCCGGGTACGGGTTCGGGTAATACCCGCCCGATTACCCGTACCTGTACCCGTATCCGCTTACCCGAATCTATATCCGCTTTATTGATATTATAATTAACTAGAATATATATACATTATATATAATTTCTTTCATTATATTTTTTTATATACGTATCTCTATTATATAACATATTTTATTCTGTACATGAATTATCCAAATGGGTTAAATCGTTTGATACGATATTCATTTTCTTTAACTTTTAAAAAAAAATGAATATATTATTGTGTTTTCTTTTGTTTTATCGGTGGATTTTAGTGTGACTTAATATTAATACCGCCATTTTGTCCATATAATATTCAATTGGGGATAACCGAAACCCGCGGAAAAAACCCGAAAAACCGATGGATTTTCTAAACGGGTACCCATCGGGTTTTGGGGCGGGTTTAGGTATGGATTTCATAAACGGGTACGGGTACGGGTTCACTAAAACCCGACCCAAACCCGACCCGTTGCCATCCCTACCCCTAATAAGGGGGAGTATTGTCCAAGGGGGAGCTTTTGATAGCTCGGGCTACATCATATTCCGCATTCGCTTCTCTTCTTTTTGTTTCGACAAAAAGGGGGAGAAAAATATATTTCTAGCAACTCGTAATGAATGTTTTAATGGTCATTGTTACACATTGAAAAAGACCAGTACTTTACATGTTTATTAAAAGTGGTTAAAAGACTTATACTCATTTTAATTACTACTAGTATCAAATTTTTGTATCTCAAAACTTGTCACTAAAAAGATACTAAAATGTTGCGTAAAACAAGTTGGCTACAAATGAATAAAAGATTTATACTCTATTTTTCCTAGTTGTTAAAATATAAAATTATGTTTTGTCATCAACAAAAAGGGGGAGATTGTTAATACAAATATCGTCTGAAAAACGTTATTTATATTTTACGATCTTTGCCATGTTTTGTTAACGACAAAATATAAAGTTTACTTTAGCAACAAAGTATAAATATAGTTAAGTCTTTTACATATAATGTCACAAGACCTTTTTACAAGTTAAACATTACTTAGCTAACATTTACATTTTATATAAGTTTAAACATAAATAGAAAGTTGTTAATTACATCATATGTTGCATCATGATCTTTAAAAGATTGTATGATCTTTGGAAGATTTGATGAAGATATTGTTTAGATTACTACTCAATGCATCAAGGAAAGATATGGCAATATCTTGGCTAGATTTGGAAGAAACTATGGAGGATTTTGTGTAAGAGTTTGGCGGAACCAAACTCCAACATGGACGGAACCAATCATTTGGTTTCGCCCAATCCGTGGCCTACTGTGGTTGTTTTTCTATAAATAGCAGGCCATCCCCATTTGTTTCTTCATCACTTACAATCATATATTATCATACATACTCTCATTGCTTATATCTAACTCATTCATCTTTCATTTTAGTGAGATTCTCTTGTAGCAAGAAGATCACAAACTCATATCAAAGACATACAAGCTTCAACGCAAAGTTGCAATACTTGTTTGTTTAAGTAGTGTATGTGAACTTGTGTTGTTCATACTTTCATTGATTGTATCTATTCATTAGTGATCGGTTAGTNCTCATTGCTTATATCTAACTCATTCATCTTTCATTTTAGTGAGATTCTCTTGTAGCAAGAAGATCACAAACTCATATCAAAGACATACAAGCTTCAACGCAAAGTTGCAATACTTGTTTGTTTAAGTAGTGTATGTGAACTTGTGTTGTTCATACTTTCATTGATTGTATCTATTCATTAGTGATCGGTTAGTATTTTAGTCCTCAAAATATATAGTGTGACGGGAGTGGTTATGCCCTTGTAAAAGAACTCGACATTTAGCTTTATGTCGGTAATCTTGTGTAAGCGACGTGTAAGGTTTCTCCACCGGTGAAAGGAGCTTGTTGACTAGTAAGAGTAACTCTCGAGTTGGATACTCAGGGTGTGGAGTAGGGCAAGGAAAAAGAGTCCTTGTAGCCGAACCACGATAAACATTCGTGTTGTGGTTTGATTGTTTCTTACTCTTTGCTTACATATTACTTATTGTTTGTTAACATCAATTGTCGATTACACGTAAAGTTTTTGATGCGTGGTTTTGTAACCTTACAACAGGTTTTACCTCTCGAGGGATCTCAAGAGGCTTACAACCCCACCAGGCAGTGTACCTAACCGATGTAGTATAGGATAGTGGTAAGTACGGGGGATTGATCGTTCTCTCACAAGGAATAGTGTTCGTTAGGATAGAAAAGCTACTCTAATAGGTCTAAGGGTGGAAGGAAGATTCTTTTTGTATTTTTATGTTTTATGGAAAGCAATTAAAATCTCGGTTTTTGGAAGAAGGGCGGAATTAGTTGTTAATCAACTAACCCAAGTTTACTACTTATGCAAATTAAAATAAATAAATATCTAAACTATTGTGGTTGTGAAAACAATATGGAGAAAATTGTGTTTACTTAGATTTCATTACTCCCTAACTATCTTTTACCGGTTAATTGATATGTATGTTACTTGTGTGGATGAAGGGTGTATTCCTAATAACTCATGGAGTGGCATACATATCTCTCCAATTCTATGAGCTCTAATCTCGCCCTATGCCATGCACGGCACAACCATAGGGGTTGTAAACAGTGGCTCATGCGTTAAATACTACCTTAATAGCCTAGTATGCCTTGACTACATGTTTCCCAAGACGTTCAAGCACGTTACCATAAAGGAGGTTGGCCAGTTTTCTTGAGCCTTACATTGATGAAACAATCATCCCAACAAACAACAACACACACCAATCAACCAATAATTAATAGTTAGGTTTCATTAGATCTAAGCAAACACTAGAGAATTTAGCTACTCATGTTAATTGAAAGATAAGCAAGATAGATAGACAACCAACAAATAGACATATTGATTGAATTAAAGTGNACTAAGCGTAACCCACAAGGAGTTACCGAAGTGACCTGCTGTCAGGGCTGTTAGATGTTGACCCTGGCAGGATTTCCGTTCAATCATTGAGAAAAACACCTAAGTGATTCCTCTCATAAACGTTCTCGGCAGATTGCTAAGATCTGCGAAGGACTCGATAAGTTACAACTGGTGTCCATTGATGTAGAACAACCAGTGTAAGAAAACTAAGTGTTCCTAAGAGATCTTTGATGAATCTCGAGGCTCTAGACTCGATTAGTGCACCTATGGTTTCCTATGCGGAGATTGGGGCAGGGTCTCCTGTTTCAATATCAACCAACTCTAAGAGGTGGTCGATAGATTATACCGGTTCCCCGTGAGAATGAAACAAGTATCTTTTGAGAGATACTTGAGTGGCAAGAAGGTTTAGTGCATTGCGTCACTGGGTCCATGACGTCTTATCTTCAATACCGATGTTACTTTTGTAACATCAGTAGCAGATGAGGTGTACCCGGTGTCTGCCCTAAGGTTGAATAAATGGAGGGCTCATTTCTTTTCACCCTTTTCATTTCATTTCTTTTTCATTCTTCAACCCCTTCTTTCCCTTTCATTCATACCCCTTCTTTTGTATCATACCTAAGGACTTCTATTTCTAGACTATGGGAGTTGTCCTTGGGTAGATCCCTCCGGC
>LBNU01020512.1:3990-24559 GCA_014162995.1 Artemisia annua | reverse complement strand
TCCCAAACCGTGGTACTTGCATCTACACCGACAAGCATACCCTCTCAACTCTTGACACGCTCATTGACTGCATTCATCCCTATGATACACCTCTTGTGTCAAAAGATGTACTTCGTGACCACCTCTTCATTAGGACCTCCAACTCCTAGAGGTCTTCGCCTAGACTACTCTCTCATCCCACACACATTTGTCCCACTTAGTGATAAGAGAGTCTACAAAACCCAAGGCAAACGCCCTCATCCTCCTACCTCATCATCATCATCTTCAATGAGTGAAGATGAGACTTTGCCCAACTCTAGGCTTCCACCTCTAGAATACCTTTCACAACTTCCAACTATTCATAATGAGTCGGCGGAGTTCAAGCAAACGAAGGGGATGTTCAAGAAGATCGGGAGGTTCCTTGGCAAGCTCAAGAAGAAGATTGACCGTCAATGAGAGCGGGTGTGTAGGAGTGTTTGGCACTAGGTGCTATTTGAACAATTTGGTCATTTGAACAATGTGTGTTATGTTTTTATGTGTTGGTAGGATATTTGGTACAATTTGGAACATGTATGAACTAACTTTGATGCAGGATGACAACATTTGGCATGTTGTCAAATTTTCAAGTTTATGAAAAATTTCACTAAGTATAGTGAAATTCGCTAGCCCCCGGTCAAAGTCCAACCGTATGCGTGTTTACATGTCCAATTTTTGCATTTCCTAACCAGATATGAATTATATTTTCACTTTTAAGAGTTTTCGGAAAATTTGAAAATCGTCTTGCGGGTCAAAATAGTGGACTGCCATTATTTAAGGGTCTGGCGGAACTGGCGGCACCCTCAGAAGGGTTCCGCCAGTGTAAATTTCTGGGCAACCCAGAAATGGCCCAACGGATTCCGCGGAACCCTCAGATGGGTTCCGCCCGTGTAGTCCGAAGGTTCCGTCAGTTCACCTGGAAATTTTTATTCGTTTTCAAAATTTTAGAAATCCAAACTTCCTCAAATCAACCTTATATGTTAGAAACTCATTCCCTATTAGTTTATAACATCATTAGGAGTATTCTAAGATTCTAAAACCAATAGGAATCCCTTTCCCGCCAAAAACCAAATTAAATCATAACCACCTCAAGGAACCCTCACACATAAAGGAAGGAACCTTCCCAAAGGATCCTTCCAATCCGTGAAACATATTCACCCAACCATTTTGACAAGACCACTAAGCATTTAGTGCAAATCTTTGTCTTCTTACTCCATCACCTCCATTGGATTGACTTCCAATTGATTTGACAACCTTCATTACTCACCCAAATCATTACAAACCTCAAAATTCCTATGGCCAAACATCAAATCCAAACACTACCTCCAACATCTCTTCCACCCTATAAATTTAACCATCTTAGAACACCTCAAATCACACCATCACCATCAAAATCCCTTCTCTTAATACTATAAACCACAACCTTGACAATGACGAAGTCAACAATCACCTCTCATCCACCTCGACCCATTCGGAGAACGGCACGAATTAGTGTCAAACCAATTTGCTCACACCAAACCATCAACCTAAGCTCCTCATCTTCGGATGAATTCTCTTCACCCATCAAAAGTGAACACTTTTTAAACCTTGCATCCCCAACTCCATCACCCAAAGGAGCAAATGAGCTCACTACTCCACCACCAACAAAATCACCCATTGACCCAACTCCACCAAGTGCACCAATCCAAACATCCAAAACTCCATCACCATCAACACTACCTCAACTTGAACCAATGGAGTTATTTGGGTCTCCTCCAACATCACCACATCCATTTGTCCAAGATCTTAATGATCTTCCACCTAGATCAACAAATCCACCACCTTTGACAAATGAAAAACCAAGCTCATTGTTTGACCACAATGAGCCTTTTGATCAAATTCCACCACCACAACAAGCCTTCAACCAACCTAAACCATTGTTGTTTCACCCTATTTTCAAAGACATCCATGGCCCTCTATATGGAGAACCAAACTTTGAAAATCATGATCACCCAAGTCCACCACATTCACAACCCCAACTATTTGAGTCTTTTCTTCCTTCTTATGAGGAAATTCAAAGAATGGTCGAAAACAACCTTCATCAAGCAATGGACTTGCAAACCACATTGCTTGAATCCATTTCAAACCCATCCTCCAACCAAGAAACCAAAACCAACCTACCTCCACCACCATCATCTAATGACCCATTTCCACCCACTCATCACCATGCTTGCTCACAATGTGAGCAAATGGTCAAAATAGGTGAAAGCATCGAGATGTTGCTTCACCATTTTCAAGATGAGACCCGCTTCGCTATACAACACATCCTAGAACGTTTGGATGCTCTTTCCCATCCAAACCAATCCTAGAGCCCTTTTGGAGGCCTTTTGCCCCATTTTAGGAAGTGTTTGAAGTCCTCTACTTATAGAAGTAGGATTTTATTTTTCTTTTATTTCTTGGTTATTTTTAACTTTATTTTTAGTTTCTTTAGAAGTAGGGGTGTATTTTCATTTCTTGTCTATTGACTTTTTGAAAGTCAAAATTTTACTTGGAATGATATCTTCTACTACTATCTTATTTTCATTATTGGTTGATCATATATGAGTTGTGATTATGGTTGATTATATTCTCATAATATGTGGTGAGTACATGCTTGATTATGTATCATTATCACCAACTAACCATTTTTTTGTAGGTTCAAAATCCATATTTCCCAACTTGGCACTCCTTTTAGGGGGAGTATCGACCAAGGGGGAGTAAGTGCATAGTTCCGCTACGCTACTCTTCTTTTTGTTTCGACAAAAAGGGGGAGAAAGTTATCTAAACTTAGTAACTTAAAATGATTTTCATCAATTAAGTAAAACAAGTTTGATATAACATTTTTTTTAAGTCTTAACACTAAAATTTGTGAGTTACTTAAAAACAAAGTTTATGTTTTGTCATCAACAAAAAGGGGGAGATTGTTAATACAAATATCGCCTAAAAACGTTATTTATATTTTACGATCTTTGCTAAGTTTTGTTAATGACAAAGTATAAACTTTAGTTTTTAGTAAAACATGATTTTAGTTTAAAGTCTTGCATAACTAAACATTTGCTACATTTACATTTCATATAAAACACAACATTTTTATATTTCTTAAAATAGAAATGTCACATCCCATTTATGGTAAGTTTTGTCAACATACATTTAAGGAAAGGTTGTGTGTTTGACTCACCATAGGTTTCTTACACAAGTTTTGTGTGTTTGACTCTCCATAGTTTTCTTACACAAAGTTTTGTGTTTGACTAATATTTAGTTGATGTGACTTTGGTTGGTTTGGTAAGTTATTGCAAAAACACACTGTCAGACTTGGCGGAACCCTCGTGGTACACGGGCAGAACCCTTCTGAGGGTTCCGCCGTATCCGCCAGACCTGCTGGATGTTTTGCTATAAATACCAAGCCATTTGTTAGAATTTTCTTTTTATCACTTCTCATTATACTTTGCATATACACATTCATATCTTTCATCTAACCCTTTAACATCTCATTGTTGTGAAGATTCTTTTGTAGCAAAGAAGTTCACAAGTGCATATTAAGTTACAAGTATTCAACACAACGTTGCAAGACTTGTTAGCTTAGCATCGTGTAGACTTTGTGTAGTTTACACTTCATTTGATTGTGTGTTTTCAGTTGTGATCGGTTAGTATTTTAGGCCTTAAAATACATAGTGTGACGGGAGTTTTTGCACCCTTGTAAAGAACTAAACAGGAGTGGTTGTACCCTTGTAAAAGAACTCGACATCTAGCTTAGTGTCGGTAAACTTGTAAGCGACGTGTAAGGTTTTCTCCGCTGGTGAAAGGAGCTTGTTGACTAGTGAAAGAAACTCTCGAGTTGGATACTCGGGGCGTGGACGTAGGGCAAGGAAAATAGAGTTCCTTGTAGCCGAACCACGATAAACAATCGTGTCATGGTTTGATCGTTTCTTTCGTTATACTTGCATATTACATATTGTCTTTGTGTTCATATCTTTGATTAAATGGAAAGTTTCAAAAGATAATTAGATTAAAAACCGGTAAACTATTCAAGCCCCCCTTCTAGTTTTTCACAGATTCTTTTATTCGGGTGCTTGTATAACATCAGATAAGTTAAAATCTCATCTCTACTTCTATAAAACCACAACGTCATAAAAAAACACAAGTAAAATATCCTACCATAAATTTCAGTAGCAACTAGTCCTCCATTTAATTGTAAACATCTACCAAAAGCATTGACCTGTTAGTATTTTTTCAAATAACCCTTTAAGCATGGATCTATAACCACAAATGAAATGTCCTACTATAAAAAATTTATTCTCTTTTCTTGGGAAGTTACTGGACATGAGTCATCATCAAAAAGAATCCAAATATTTTCAAAACTAATCATTTAAAATGCTAATGAGAATTGTAAACAATTGCAATAAGGAAAAAAAAGCATTCATTATCGAAGCCAAACGAAATAAAAACTAATGACCCACCAGGTGTTATTTTTTTTCCCACATTACTTTCATTTAAAAACGATTTATATCAAAATAGAGACAATAAAACTCGAAGATAAAATTGGATATTCAGATGAAAATGATTTCAAAGTTCACCTTAACCATTGATGGTGCGACATCAACAAAACAGTGAATAGGAAACCAATAAAACAAAAAAGAGAACAAGGAAAGGATAGCTCACCGTCGTCTCAGTCGCAACCGCCGCTGCCGTCATCCTAATCCAACCGTTGATGAAGTCAGTGAGTCACGACTCCTAATCATCATTCTTAACCTTAATTCTTTCATGCGTCATCCTAATCATCATTTTTTTCGAATAGATCTGGAGAAGAAGAGAGGGGCGGTGGTTTTAGATCTAAAGGAAAGGAGATGTGATAATACGTAACTGATTTTATTGCTATGAGATGCTATTTTTTTGGGGAATGAAAATACCTAATTTGCCATTTGAATATCCAATTTTATCTTCGAGTTTTATTGTCTCTATTTTGATATAAATCGTTTTTAAATGAAAGTAATGTGGGAAAAAAAATAACACCTGGTGGGTCATTAGTTTTTATTTCGTTTGGCTTCGATAATGAATGCTTTTTTTTCCTTATTGCAATTGTTTACAATTCTCATTAGCATTTTAAATGATTAGTTTTGAAAATATTTGGATTCTTTTTGATGATGACTCATGTCCAGTAACTTCCCAAGAAAAGAGAATAAATTTTTTATAGTAGGACATTTCATTTGTGGTTATAGATCCATGCTTAAAGGGTTATTTGAAAAAATACTAACAGGTCAATGCTTTTGGTAGATGTTTACAATTAAATGGAGGACTAGTTGCTACTGAAATTTATGGTAGGATATTTTACTTGTGTTTTTTTATGACGTTGTGGTTTTATAGAAGTAGAGATGAGATTTTAACTTATCTGATGTTATACAAGCACCCGAATAAAAGAATCTGTGAAAAACTAGAAGGGGGGCTTGAATAGTTTACCGGTTTTTAATCTAATTATCTTTTGAAACTTTCCATTTAATCAAAGATATGAACACAAAGACAATATGTAATATGCAAGTATAACGAAAGAAACGATCAAACCATGACACGATTGTTTATCGTGGTTCGGCTACAAGGAACTCTATTTTCCTTGCCCTACGTCCACGCCCCGAGTATCCAACTCGAGAGTTTCTTTCACTAGTNTTTCATGGACCAAAACTGAACTTGTTTTTACACAATGCTATGCGAAAACCTAAGTATGCCTGAATCCCACTTTGCCCACTATCAACACCGTCAATTCCTGCTGGGAAACGCGTATGTTATAAATAGATCTATTGAGGGTGACTCCTCCGTTCGGTTGGCCATACATTGGGCCAATGCGGACGTATACCATGACGACCTCTTGCCGAGTGACTGGGGATTATCACTCACGGGCACCTTTATTTTATTTATGCCTTTGGCATACTTTTGTCTAGTTCGGTTGTTGAGCTTAGTGTTGCATACGGCCTTAGTGTGTGCTTGCTGATTATTTGTTATGGTCCATATGTGCTATTTAATTTAAACCTATAGACTCACCAGCGTTAGCTGACTTTTAGCATGTTTTTCAGGTGCTTAAAGTATGTTATTGTTGAAGGCATGGCATGGCAAGGTCATAAGAATCCTAAGTGTTTTTACACAAGCGTAACTCTGAAAACTTTGGGACAATCATGTAACTGGGCCTTATTTTATTAAACTTGAACTTATGTATTACATTTGACTTAATAATTATGTAATATATTTTAAACGGATTTTCAATCCGTTCTCTTTATCTGGTATTGTGATTCCTATTTAGTAGCACCCAAAACATGTATGCTTCCGCGAATATCTATTTTTGGGGGTGTTACAGATTGGCATCAGAGCCTAGGTTATAGGAACTAGGTAAATTAAAAACCTAAACTATAACCACTTTTATAAAAACGCTTCTTATGATCGCCAGATGCCTACCTACTTGTTTGCCATGACTTAGTTGATTCTTGCTTTATATGTTTAAGTGCTATAATGTGCTGTTAGTATTTACTTAACATATATAATATAAGTATTTTTATTTATACTTACACATACCGCACCGTATTTGTCATAGACCATGTCTCGTCAGTTCGATGTTTCGGAGCCCATACTGTCTGCTGGACACTCATCTCCTTCTCGTCAGCCAGTTCCGTTTGCGGATAACCCGCTTATGGAAGTCATTACGGCTGCCACTTAGCCTACACACACAACTCCAGCATCAGTTTCACCATTCTTTCCTCGTTTCGCTTCAGCACATCATTCATCTCCTGCTCACTACTCACTCTCACAGCATGATCAGGATGCTACTGTTGCTGAGACTCCTGCTTTTTGGCGTACTGCTCGTATGTCGGTACGTCCGATTGATCAGCCTATCAGACTTTCATGCTTGATATCATCACCTATGAGGTCCCGTTATGGTTATACGGATACCCCTACTTCATCTCCAGATCATTCACCGGTTACATTTCCAGATCATTCACCATCCCGTCAGAGATTACGGAGATCTGTATCATCCTATTCTGATGAGGATGAGGATCCGATGGAGGATCCAGCAGTGGATTCGGTTCAGGTTCAGGTTGAGACAGCACCGGCAGTGACAGCACCGGTTGAGCCTACTTCGAGTTATGTGTACATTGACAGTGATAGAGAGACACNNATGTAACAATATTGTTTTTTTAATCATAATCAACAATTATTTTATAATTTTTTTAATAAACATATAAGTGTTCGTGGACTAAACTGTCGGTTGCTACAAGTGACCCAGTTTTTTTACCCAAACCTTTTTCGACCAGCCCACCCATCATGCCACTTGTACTAATAGGGCAGTTCATTTTGTGTTTTTGGGAGAAATTTTTAATTATTTTGTCTGCAATACGCAGGTCATTAGAAATGAAAAGGTTTATAGAGAAAACATATTTATAAAAAAGCAGGTCGAGACCTGATTTTTTAAAACGTCGATTTGCAAACACAACATGTGTTTGGTAAACGCAATATCAAAAGCCCCTTGAGTACCATATAAGCATTTTAATACTTAATCTGTCGATTCTGATATACCATTTGCCCATTTTCAGATACATCTTCAAGAAGATTCCTGTCTAAGAATATCATCTTTACTAGCTGACGGAATTGTGGTTAATCATGGTGATATTTTACCAGATTATACTGTGAACTCCCTTGAATTGAAAGTCAAAGGTTTAGATATCACTGTTCCAATGGAAAATCAGAACGAGAGCTCCTTCACTGGAGCAAGACTTCATATTGAGAACCTATTCTTTCATGACTCCCCTTCCCTGAGGCTCAAGCTGCTCAATCTTGACAAAGATCCTGCATGCTTCTGTCTATGGAAAGGACAACCCATTGACGCCAGCCAAAAAAAATGGACAAGTGGAGCATCTCTTATTAATATGTCTCTAGAAACATGTAATAATTCGAAAGGAGTTAATGGGTCCCATTCACACTCTTCGGAATTATGGAAATCTGTCGAGATAAAAGGTGTTTGTGTTCAAGTAGCAATGGTAACAGCAGACGGAAGCCCGTTAATAGAAATTCCACCTCCAGGAGGAGTTGTTAGGGTAGGAGTCGCTTGTGAACAATATCTGTCCAACACTTCTGTGGAGCAGCTATTTTTTGTTTTGGATCTTTATACGTATTTTGGTACGGTCAGCGAGAAAATGGCATTGGTTGGTAAAAATAAACAAAAGAATGTGGTGAAGCGTGAGCTCTCTAATGGAAACCTGATAGAAAAGGTTCCTGGTGATACTGCTGTTAGTTTAGTAGTTAAGGACCTAAAGCTAACATTTCTAGAATCTTCCTCCATGGATATTCAGGGAATGCCTTTAGTTCAGTTTGTTGGGCAAGATCTGTTCATGGAAGTTACTCATAGAACCTTGGGTGGTGCCATGGCCATTTCGTCAACTTTAAAGTGGGACAGAGTTCAGGTGGAGTGTGCAGAAACTGAGATAAGCTCGGTACATACGAATGGTGTAGTTGTAAATGCTACCGAAGATTTTGTTCCTGTTCAAAATGGCTAACCCAAAACTGAGAGCTGTCTTTTGGGTGCAAAATGGAAGTAACTTACCATTTATGAATTTACGTATGGTGCATGTTATTCCATATAATGCACAGGATACAGAGTGTCATAGTTTAAGTGTTTCGGCTTGTATTGCGGGTGTGCGCCTTGCAGGAGGAATGAGTTACGCTGAAGCTCTTCTTCACCGATTTGGAATTTTAGGACCAGATGGTGGGCCAGGGGTTGGGCTCTCCAAGGGTTTGGACCATTTATCTGCGGGCCCATTGTCGAAACTTTTCAAACGATCACCTCTGCTTGTAGAGAACGTCAGGGAAAGTAAAAGTAAGTTGTCCACTATGTGGTGATTTCCACTTCGCTACATTTATGAGCGGGTCAAATTAAAGATTTACCTGAAGGGGATACGGGTCAACTGGGTTAAACAGGTCAAACGGATTGAAAGTCGCCTTAAGTTTACTTTTAACTTTTTAGTACCTCTTACCTTCTTTTATTATAAAAAGTTAGATCATCATTGTAATAACATATTTTTGTTATCATAACAACACATTAACTATTCATTAAAAATGGACAAAAAATGTTGGCGAGCCAACCCAACCCGGCCGATCCATTTGACTTGAAACTCAACCTACATGCCACCTCTAGCTACATCTATAAGCCATCTACTCATTTACTCAGTATATTTCCCTTGTTTTCTTCCAGGTGAAAGTGTAGAGGAGGAGAATCATATTGGTAACTTGCACTTGGGTGCACCAGATGATGTAGATATATCACTAGAATTGAAGGACTGGTTATTTGCACTGGAGGGTGCAGATATGGCAGAAAAATGGTGGTTATATAGTTCAGAGGATTCTTACAGAGAAGAGAGGTGCTGGCACACAACTTTTGACAGTATAAAAGCTAAAGCAAACAGCAGCAAAAAGTCCTTAGTGAATGGTAAAAAGAATATTCCTGGCTCAAAGAAGTACCCTGTCGAATCAATGACGGTGAGCATCTGCTTCACTGCTACAGTTTAGTGTATCCATGGATATTGTAGGCTTATGGCGTTTATTGAAGATTTAAGGATCACCGATGGTCTTGTGAATAGTATCTAAATGTCCAAAACTTTGCCAATTTGATTTTCAGTTGTCTCCCTTGCTGGGGTGTCAGGAGAGTAAAAATTAATTATAAAACGGGAAATTATTCTACGATAGAAGATTAAGACAACCTTTTGAGGCCCTGAGCTATACCCCTCATGAGGTTCATAACTTGATTAATTTTATTTTGCTTGTAGGTTGGTATTGAAGGCTTGAAGACGTTAAAACCCCAGCAGCAGAAGGGAACTGCACCCCAGAACGGGCACAAGCAAATTGTTGAGTCACATGGTGGTGTACATTTTGAAGCTGATATAGTCTTGAATGAAGATGATGATGTTGATGGGATGATCAATTGGGTCTTGGAAAGTTTAAAATTTTCTGTGAAACAGCCGGTTAGTCTCTATTTTATAATTTTCTGTGAAACATCCGGTTAGTCTCCATTTTAATATTAGTATGATTTGAAAGAGGTTTTATCATTTGTACATTAAATATATACTTTGGGCTACTTTCAAGTGTTGACCTGTTTGGCCCTTTCAATCCAATAACCCATTGGATCTGTTCAACTCTTAGTTAAGCCTTTTAATTTTACTTGCTTGAGATAAATGCAAACCAAATTTACACAATCATAAATTGCTAAACCACCTCTAGTTTTTATTGCTATTTATGCTAGCAAAGTAGCAAGTATGTATATGCTGATGATTGCTACTACTCTGTAGGTTGAGGCAGTTGTAACCAAGGATGAACTGCACCATGTTGCTCAACTATGCAAGTCAGAAGTTGATTCCATGGGGCGTATAACTGCAGGGGTTTTACGTGTGTTGAAGTTAGAAGGATCAGTTGGTCAGTCAGCAATGAATCAACTAAGCAACCTTGGTAAGATTTCTATCTTGATATAAATATACTTGCATCCATGTTTAAGTGATGAACCAGATAAAGAGTAACTAGATAATTGGTAAAACCTTTTGGCTCATTGGTGCTGTACCTTTGATTGTAAATGGCTTCCTAGGGTCATGTGTGTCATACCTTTACTTGTTGATGTGGTTTAAGTGTGAAAAGTATAAAAGAGAGCAACATCACTTGTGATGCACTTATCATCTATTGTATAGGATAGTGTGAAGTTCTTCCGTTTTTGAGCTCCTAACTGTTTTAGCTACATGTATCCATCCCACACGTGATGTGGAAATCTAGAGGTGGCAAAATGGACAGGTTGGTTAAGAGTTTGTTTGCATCTGAAAACACTGTAAGAGTTTTATTTCATAAATAACTATTCCACTCAAGTTCTATAAACTACGTATCATGCTAAATGAATAGAGTTCGCATCTGAAAACATTGCAAGTGTCCTTCAATCCAGTCAGTCACTAAGTTTTAAAGTTCTGATATTCTGGCTTGTTGGAGATAAATGCAAACCTTATTCAATATATTCTTAAATTTCACTTCTATGCCGATCTCACGCAACTGAAAATTTGCAGGAAGTGAAGGGTTTGACAAGATCTTCTCACCAGAGAACCCGCGCAGAGATAGTACTGCTTCTAGTGTCGGCATGAGTCCGTTTTCCCTAGTGGCTTCAGATAACCAACATTCTTCATCTTTCAATTCAACATTAAATTCACTCGAGGCTGCATTATTAGAATCACAGACAGATTGTGCAGCTCTTGTCACTGAACTAAGCAGTTCGGAATATCCCAAGCCACACATTCATAATGTAGAACAACTTGCCCAGAAACTTGAGAGTATGCAGAAATTGTTATTTAAGTTGCAGAATGAGGTATAATTTTGTATTCTGCAGTAAGGTTGTACAATTTGGGGGTATATGGTTGCTACCAACATGTTATGCATTCTTTAATGTATATAGTTATATATATTTACCAGCATATGTGCCAAAAGTCGGCTGGTGCGAAATTTTGTATGAAACTTTGCTTGAATATATTTATATTTATCTTTTCTCTAGTTGAACTTTTTGTAAAGGCGCAATCCTGAAATATTTATAAAGTAAATGTTTTGAAATTTAAGCTATGTAATATCTCTAACATGTCAAACCGGTTAAACTATAAGATGTCACAAAAAAAGGGTTTCATTGTCAAGTCATCAAATGTCATCAAAAGTGTATTGGGATGTTCAAAGAATCTAGTACTAAATTCTTCTTACTGAGAATGGTTTCTCAATCAAAAAGTAGAGTGTGCAAATCATTTCTCTTTCTCAAATGTTCTGATGACGGCGGACTGTGTTTCCCTGAAGTTTGGATGGGCACGAGAGATGAGGTAATGCGAACAGTTTGACATAGATGACAACAAAATGATCATAATTGAGAGATAATGTAATGTAGACACTAATCACACTATGACATATTGACATCTAATCTAAATCTAAACTACATATATTAAGCAATACAACTATACATGCATGTTGTATATTTAACTTATGCGTGTGTGTATATATATACGGGAAATCTTACCTACATCAAAGTGTAGGCAATTAGCTACACATCCCTTTGTAAAATCTTTTAAAAATGTACAGTTCAACCCCTGCAACTTACTGCAGGGGCTAAACTGTACATTTTTGAATTTTTTTACAAAAGGGATGTGTAGCTAATTGCGTAAATCAAGGTGTAGCTAACATATCCCCATATATATATATATATATTTAACACTTTAAATTCATGAAATCATTAAAACACCCGTCAATGCAAAAATACAATCAACAAATTACGTGATACCAAAATAAAAATTAATACAACCTATCCAAAAAAGTAAATGGCATGTCTATATTATTTTTAACATAATATAGTTTTTTATTATTTGAAGTTAATAGAACCTAAAATTCTCTTCTATAAAGTTATTGTCATGAAAAACATATTATCAAAAAACAACGTCGAAAATTTTAATTACAGGGTATCCGTCATCGCAACGTGCGTGTACCCTGCTAGTAGATTATAATTAATATCTTGCTAGTAGATTACAATTAGTATCTCAATTTCTGCTAGTAAACTATAATTAGTATCTCGATTTCTATCTGAAAGGTACTCTTGTTTTAGATCAGTCCTCTTAATGAAACACTCATAATGCATTTAGTTGGAGAAAAATTCATATTTTCTTTTTTCAATTATGTGAAAAAAAAATAATAAAAATAAAAAAAAAAAAAAAAAAAAAAAATAGATTTTTTACAAAAAGGGCAATTTCATATCTCCCCTCCTTTTATTTGAAAATTTCATATATACCCAAACAAACATTAAAAACATTGTACATTATGCATTCAATATTTGCACTTTGGGTATATATGAAATTAATCATGAAAATAGGGTGATATATGAAATTAATCCTTTACAAAACATAAAAAACGCGTTGATATGACACTGTTTTCTATTTTAAAGAAAAGAAGAGGAGTTACAAGAGAAATAAGGAAGACGGAAAAAATTGTATTTTGTAGTTTCCTTGTTACTTTAATTGAGGAAATACATGTTTTGTATTTTGTAAAGAATGCCTTGAAAAAAGTTTGATTTGAACACAATCTCTATTTTCCTTAGTTTTGTACAAATCATTTTGTAAAAAAGAAATGTAATCTTTCAACTAAACGCAGCATCAAGTTCTCAGCTTGTTCTTAAAAGGTTAGTCTATTACACATTCAGATGCGCGTATCAGGATTTATAAGATCACATATAAACCAGATATTGCTGCAACAGAAGTCGCTAAATCCAGTAATCTTAGTACGTATCGATCTGCACCTTACCGTGCCTCAAAACACATACCCGTATAGTCACATCCCTATCTGAACACCTTCAAATATCTTAACTTTTGATACCAAACACCATCTACACTACAGCTCAGCTTGCTTGTGTAGTTGGTTCATTACATAAAAGACCACCAATATGGCCAGAAAACACAACATTCATGCACAGTTAGATCCGCATATTATAAAGCTGCTCTAAATCTCTGCTTGATACCTAGCAACTTCATGCACAGCTGCATTCGCTTACTAAAAAGAGAATCCATTACCATATGTATACATCCTAATGACCATAAGTTTATCAATGCTCAAGACAACAAACTGCCTCATTGTAACAACATAATGCACCCTACATTGCTTTGATAAAGCAATATACAAGGTACAACATGGTCGGTCTTGAATCAAGCTAGGAGGTTGCAACAATATCCCAACGCCAAATAGTGCCATCTTCACAGCAACTAAGAATTGTGCTGAAATATACAAGTCAAATTGATCAATGATTGGCAAAAAAATTGTTACTGGCTATGATCTGATATATATTATAAATTGTACCTTCCATCAAACGACATAGCAGTTTGCCTGATGGGAGATTTGGATAGAACATGAGATAACCTGACAAGAACAAAGCATTTATGTCAAGGTTTTTTATTGGATATGGATTCAGAATAACGTAAAAATCTTTGAAAGGAAATCAAACCTTGCAATGAGAGTAGGGGGGCTAGTCTGCAATTCCCATACAAAGATTTTCCCTTCCTTGTTCCCTGTACCACATACTGTCAATTTACCATCGGGAATTTTACCAAGTGGACTTTTGCCCAATGATACAGTTGATGTCAAATTTTTATCTTGTGAGTTCCAGCCTCTTTAGAGACATAAAGCCTAGAAGTGGGAAAATGGGTGGGTCGAATGGGTTGAGTATTGGGTATCGTCTGCTGGTCTGGTCAGGTTGACCCACAAACTTCTGCACTCTATAGATTCTCCTAGGAATACTTGGTGTTATATGATTTACAGAAGCTATATTTTACAATGATAATTCAAGTTGTATAACATAATGTTGTATTCATTCACACATCTTTGGTGATTTTGGACCCGTCTAACCCACTTGACCTGTTACCCTCCACATTTTGTAGTTGACCCATTTGACTCACTTGAGATAAGACATAACCCAAATGATAGGTTCAAATGTGTATGAGTCAAAATTGCCACCTTTGACAGCATACCGGTTTGTTGACGTTAAATAAAATCATCTGAGAGTTCATAGTCGTTGCACCGATATACAAAACCAGATTTCCTTTTAATAATGGTATAATACCAACAGCAATATATATGTATTAAGGGAAATCTTATACCTATAGCTGCTGCGTTGCAATGGAAATCACAGGAAAGCTTAATAAACCCAATGTCAGACTCGGGGACGGGATATTTTTGAATGATATCCACTGTACCCTGAAACAAAAAAGTTAATATATTAAGAGCCATATGATTGTTAAGCCACAAATGCAAATGGCTTCACTTTACCAGAAAATGTGGTAACATAGCATATCTTTGTATATAACGATAATTGGTTTTATCAATTAACTTTTCAAAAAGAGCCACGAAGAAGAAATATCAAACCTCTCCTGGGGAGTGCTCTTTCATCTTTGGCTCCCATAATATGAACTCGTTATCAATGCTCTGCGGAAGAAAATTTAAAAATAAGCTTAATAGAGGCTTACTGTCAGATTCAGCTTAATGCAACTAAAACTGATTAGGACTCTAGGGTTTTCTGTAGGGATCACATTCTTATTCCCTTATTAGTTGAAAATAATCATGACACATGGTACCTTCTTTCTCTTTAAAGCAGAAAGTTTTAATAAAGAGAGATAAAAACATAAACATCAAATAAGGGTAGCTACAATAAAAAGTAAGGTTATATGAAAGCAATAAATATTTGCAAAATATGAAGATAAGAGCAAAAAAGCAGCTTAAAGAAGCTCTATAAGAAATAATAATAATAATAATAATAATAAATAAATAAATAAATAAAACGATCGACCAAGCATAGTAGACAAAAACTCAATGAGGACCTTCTGCAATAAAAGATAAAGGGTGGAAATATGGAATACAAAAACAAATGGAAGTGGAGGAGGAGTGTAAACTCAAGCTTCGAATAATTACTAAACACTCATTATTCACCTTAGATAGCATGAAATCGCCAAGCCACCTATTGCAGTTGACATAATTTGTATGGATTGAAGCAAGTAAGATCTGAATAAGTTGAGTTGAGATTAGTATAAGAACAAATTCCCACTTGATGAAAAGCAAACGACATTCACAGACAAAAAGAGAAAAAAGATGCGAACCGGAAACTGCACATATTTTGTAGGAAATTGAGAAGGTAGTCCCTCCCATGTAAAAGACCTCTCCATATCCGTCCAAAATTCTGCAAAAATGGCAGTAAATGAGAACAATATCTAGCACAAAACCATCACTTTTGAAGTCATATGAATTTAAATTTGACAGCAGCATAATACAATTTTCTACACGGAAGTCTTTATAACTTACTATTATCAGTTTTGGCAAGAAAAACTAAGATGATAATCTCAAATGCAAAGCTGTAAAATAGTTTTTTTTCTTCTAAAAAAAGGAGTTGGAATTTGGAAATTAGTTTTAGAGAGAATTGCAAAATACATCCCTGTGGTTTACACGTTTTACCATCTTACATCCCTGTCAGAAACTTTTGGCAATATACATCCCCCGTTAGAAAAATGTTTGCCACAATACATCCATCGTTAAGAAGGACTAACGGTGCAAATTTTTTCTCCGTTATCTCTTAACAAGGCTGAAAATATTTGCACCGTTAGTCCTCGTTAGCCAAACATTTGCACCGTTAGTCCTCTTTTTGGGTTTTTTTTTAAGTTTTATCCGTTTTTTGTCAGTTTTTTTCCGTTTTTTGTACGTTTTTTCAGTTTTTATCCGTTTTTTGTACGTTTTATCCGTTTTTTGTCAGTTTTTTCCGTATTTTTTACGTTTTATCCGTTTTTTGTACGTTTTATCCATTTTTTGTCAGTTTTTTTCCGTTTTTTGTACAGAAATGCAACTTTCGCTTGGCTATATAAAAAATATAAAATACCAAATTGTTATATATTTATTGATTTATTAATAGATGTTTTGTTAGGGGCGAACCTCACATATTTGGAGTGGAAAAAATTTTTAGTGGTACGGTTTTGTGCTAGTCATATAACTCCTATCCATGAGACGCTCATTAAGACCAAAGTTTCACTCCTATATGTTGTAAAAAATTTTAAATTTGGCACTAAAATTACCCTAACAGGTATTTCTCTCAGTTTTATTACACATCTACCATTAAACAAACAAAAATCAAGTGTAATTGCATTCTCTAAGGTATCGTAATTTACCCCCCCCCCCTTACACTTAAGATGAACATTGTCCCAAATGTTCGAATAACAAGATGTAAAAGTAAATAAGGTAAAGAATGAAATCAAATACTCCCCTGATTCGCTCGGTAGATAAAGTGGTAACATGGTTAGATCTTCTTCCAAGAAAATGAACGCTCAAAGCTTCTCTTCCGAAATATAAATCATCTTCTTGTCCAAAATAACCTGTTAAACCTGAGAAACAAACACGAAAACCTGCATAACATCGGCGGGATAAATCTGTATAAGGATATAATGCTTGTGGAATGAATATTTTGCAGATTCCTGGAGTTTATAAGTTAGAGATTTTATAAAGCATTTTACGATTCCGGAAGAAAAAAAAAACAAAACTTTTCAAAAATTCCAGAAAACTGAGCCTGACGGTGTCAGCCTGGAGCTTGACGCTGTCAGAAGTGATCTGACAGATTTTTCATGTTAAGTTTCTGGAAAATTTCTAGAAAAACTCAATTCTTAATTCCTGGAAATCCTGCAAAATATCATTATGACTCGGTACAAGCATTTGACTCAAACAATTACTAATATGTATGTCAATTTAATGTTGTTATGATTCATGTTCATTTGTTCTTATAAACCGATTTGGATTTCCCTTACACTTATCTTTTGCAAAATACCTTTATATGTAGTTAAGACGAAGTTAAAAACAAAATAAAGCATTTTCACAATTTAGAGACATGAATCAATAACAATAAAAATAAAACATACACACGGAAATAAAAACAAACAAACAAACAAACAAACCAAATAAAGCAAATAAAGCTTGGGTTGCCTCCCAAGAAGCGCTTTTCTTTATTAACGAGTCTTGTAGCTAGACTCAAGGTTGGTCTCTATTACATGACTTCATCTCGCATTGTGATGTATCCCTGATATATATAATCCTTGTTATCAGGATGGTAATGTCTCAATCGTTCGGTATTCGCAGTCACCTCACCTCCTCCTTTGCTGATCAAGCTCACTACCCCATCTTGATGTAGGCTTTTAATTGTGAATGGTCCGTACCACCAGGGACTTGGTTCATCGGAAGGTGTTTTTGCTTCTGAATGTCTTAGGAGCACCAAGTTCCCTTTTGCAAACTTTACGGGGTTATTGGCCTGCTCTGCAACCCCCACAAAATTCTCCTTTTCATCCTTACCTTCTCATATCTCATTCTCCTTGTAATTCTTAATCCTTGCCTCCCATGCAAGGATCTTCTCTCGAACATTACCACGGAGTATACTGGGATCCGCTTCCATCTTCTTTCGTAGAGTAACTTTTCTTATATATCATGGGATCGTTGGGAAGCTTATTGTTTTCTTCCCCTTTTTAATTTGGATAGTATTACTTTCGTAATCGATTTGTGCCCTAGTAGTAGCGAGAAATGGTGCCCCAAGAATTATTGGCATATTCGTATCATCTCTTTCAATGATCATGAAGTCGACCGGATACATGAATCCAGCAACGTTAACCAACACATCTTCTGCAATTCCTAACGGGTACTCATAAGAATGTTTTGCAAAGGAAAGTTTAGTACGGGTGATGGATGGCAGTTCATTGGTTAGCTGAACATAAANNNNTATGAAAAACTACTCTAATAGGTCTAAGGATGAGGGATGATTATTTTTGTATTTTTATATTTTTTTTAAAGCAAGTAAAATCTCGGGTTTGAAGGAGTGGCCGGAATTAGTTGCTAGCCAACTAACCCAAAAACTACTATTGCAAATAAAATAAAAATAACTAAAACTAAGTGGTTGTGGAACTTATATGGAGACAAGTGTGTTTACTTAGATTTCCTTACTCCCTAACTATCTTTTACCGGTTAATTAGTGTGTATTAATTGCGTGGATGACGAGTGTATTCCTTAATACCATTCGTGGGGTGGCGTAAATACAACCATAAAAACCTAGTACGCATTGGTTCATGTTTCTTAAGACGTTCAAGCAAGGTACCATATAGGAGGTTAGCCAGTTTTCTTAAGCCTAACATCAATAAACAATCATCCAATACAAGTAATAACACACCAACAACCAATAATCAATAGTTAGGTTTCATTAGATCTAAGCAAACACAAAATAAATCTAGCCTAGCATGTTAATTGAAATACAAGCATAAGATATAATTAACCAACACATAGACATATTGATTAATTTGAATGGAGACTTATCTTTAATTGAACATGGAAGAATCAAGGGTGAAAAACCCTTGAAAAAGTTGTCAAAGTCGTTTAGGGTTTGTTCCCAAAAAGTTGCACACTAATGAATGAAAAATAGAAAAGTATATATAGAGAATACACTCTGACGGCGTCAGCTTATACGCTCTGACGCCGTCAGCTCGCCACCATTAGGGTTCTCGGATGGCCTAGATCTACTTCTGACGCCGTCACTTGTAAACTTGCTCTAGGCCGTCACTCTTTAAAATTACACCTGACGGCCTAGGATTATTAACACCTGACGTCGTCATGTGTAAACATCACAATTCTTGCTTAGGGCGTCACGTATAGTCTGAATCCACTCCTTTGTCTTGGTTGGCTGACGGCGTCACCTTGTGACTCTGAGGCCGTCAGGAAGGATTTCCAGCATTCTTTTGAGACTTTGTCGTTTTCTTCACTTTATGCTCCAAAAACGTCCAAAAACGTTTCCAAGATGTGTTTTCCAGAATTCTTCTCAAAAGTAACCTAAAATGAAAAAGGAACGATTTAAGGAAGGCAATATTTGATATATTAACACGAATTAGGGCTTAAATGACCCCTAAAAACGGGTCATTTTCACCTCATCAACTTATCACTACACTATATACATCAGTCAGGTACACTGCTGGTGGGGTTGTAAGCCTCTTGAGATCCCTCGAAGGTATAAACCTGTTGTAAGGTTGCAAAACGCCACGCAGTCCAGGTGCAGCTCAAGTTTTTGGCGGCCACTGCCGGGGAATAGTTATTGTTTGGTGAATTTTTAAATTTTATTAGTCTACTCCACTAGATTCCTTCTAGTGAGATTTTTATTTTATTTTTCTAGGATCTTCCTTTAGTCTATCTATTTCCTTCGTGTTTTGTTCGTAACCATTCCATCCGACATCATGGAAGGTGTAATATCTCAGATCAACACCCACCACAACAACAAAACCAACCTCCTAGACCGTACCTTAGGAGAGTATTCGTCTAGCCACCAAGGCTATCGAAACACCATTGAGCTCACCTCAAGGAGCCAATGTCACTCGCTTGCGATCCACACCATCAGGTTGGTCAAGCGATGCACTTCCATGGACTTCGTTCCGAAGATCCAACATCAACATCTTAAGGATTTCCTCAAAATCGTAGATTTCCATAGACCTTGATGTTGCCACTCGAGAGACGACCCGATTGCGTCTTTTTCAATTCTCTCTTGGCGGGACAAGCTAAGTAATGGCTTTGAGGTCTTCCCGCCGGATCCATCACCTCTTGGGGATGATCTCAAACTCAAAAAGTTTCCTTGCTCAGTTTTTTCCACCGGAAGGACTACCAAGCTAAGGAATGATATCTTGATGTTCCAACAACGTAAAGGCGAAACCTCTACGAGGCATGGACTCGATTCAAGGACTTACTCCAAAAAGTCCCTCATCATGGCATAGACCTTTGGCTCCAAGTCCAAATCTTCTATGACCATATCAATCTCCCCACGAGGCAAACTATGACCCAAGCGCCGGTGGTAAGCTACGTGATCATAAGTGCGGAACAATCATGGGATCTCCTAGAGTCTTGCTCTCTATGACAACAAAAGTTGGAATGATCCCGTGATTTGAATAAAAGGTCAGGCAATATCTTTGCCTTTGAA
>LBNU01020509.1:13054-29952 GCA_014162995.1 Artemisia annua | reverse complement strand
ATATATATATATATATATATATATATATATATATATATATATATATATATATTTATTTTATTATTTTTTTTTTGAGAAACTTCTCATTTCCCAACAACTAAACACACCAATATATTTTAGAGTAAATTGCATAAATCGTCCCTAAAGTTTGGCCAAATTGCATGTTTCATCCCAAATGTTACGAAAGTGCAAGGATCATCCATGTGGGGAAACCTTTGGTGCAAGTATCGTCCTTTTTGGGGAAACCTTACAGGGACTATACTTGCACCAAAGGTTACCTCACATGGACGATCCTTACACTTTCATATCGTTTGAGACGAAGCATGCAATTTGGCCAAACTTTAGGGATGATTTATGCAATTTACTCTATATTTTATCTTTTTTTTGTCTCCATCAAATTTCTCTACCAAACTTATCAAAATTCGACTATTTTTTTTTTAATTTTGACTTTCAATTGGTTAATAAAAATATTCGATTTTGCCACATGTCAAAATAGAACAACCTGTTCGACCCATTTTCTTTTACTAAAATTGTTTTAGCAAAATAATTCTGAAATAATGTAATTCTTTTATTATATAAAAATCTTCTCCAAACACCTCCCCTTTTTTAACATACCAATTGAACAACAAAGATTTCTTTAAAAAAAAAAGAGTAAACTCCAAAATACATCCTTGTGGTTTACCTAATTTCGCACCATACATCCCTCTTGAAAAAATTGCAACAAATACATCCCTCCGTTAGTAAAAGTGAACCAATATACATCCACGAGGACGAACGATGCAAATTTTGTGTCGTTAACTTGGACACGTGGCAGTTAAGTAAGGGTATTTGTGTCATTTTATGTTTCCCACTTTCTTGATTTCATGTTCTCAAGTCTCAACTTCATCTTACAACTTAAAATGCTACAAAGAAGCAGATCCCAAATTTCACATAAACAAATTTCTAAATCAAACTCATAAGTCCCAACAAAACTACAAAAGTTCAAACCAAACCCTACCACCACCCATCCGTCACCATTCACCACCACCTCCAACACCTTATCTCCGTCCACCAATTGAAATCAACCACCAACATCACCTTAAAAACCTCCACCACCACTACCTGATCCAGTCACTTTCAAAAACCCATCAACAACTTATCTCTCTAATAAATCTACCAAAACCATCACTAGCTCATCCTACCACCACACAACCACACTTAAAAAAACTCATCACTATTAATAAGATTTGTTGTCACGCCAACCAACACCTGTTGTCACGCCGCCGACGCACCACAACCTATCCTACCTCTAACTAGAAACCCTACTCCCTCACTGTTATCGTCCCACCATTAATCAGATTTGGTTTAGATGTTATATGTTTTTTGTTTAATATTGTGTGTTCACTAAGAAATCGAGTTGCGTTTTTTTTATGCATGGTGATGTTGATCTTTGGATGTGTTTATATGTTTTTATATTTTTTGGATATGTGAATGATAACGTTGAAATGTAGAAATCTATATGCTTATGTTTTATATGTTAATGTTTGGATCTGGTAGTTCTAGATGTATATGGTTTAACGGCGGTAGGATGATCGGATCTGTGGTGGTGGCATTGGGGGGTTTTGTTGATTTTTACAGGTGGTGTGGAGGAGGCTGTGGTGGTGGCGGTGGTGGCAAAAGCATGTAATGTTCTGGGATGATGGTGGTGATCACTCGATCATATCGAGAAGTGAGGTGGGTGACAAAAGTGNGAGTTTACTAAAAAAAAAAAAAAAAAAAAAAGTTTGAACAACAAGGGTAATCCCGTAATTTGACTACCAATAGAAGAAGCTAGGTTCCGCTGCCTTTTATTTAGGTTTTAACACACACACACACACACACACAAAACACACACTCATCGATTTTTGTGGTGAACCCAAACACGCACATCATCATCGTCATCAGGTATCTCTTAATACAATTAAATACGTTAATTCAAAAATCGATTTTCAGATTAATCTAGTTTATTCTTTTTTATTTTCCGTTTATTTGATATAGTATGTGTACAATTAATTTGAATTTTAGGATTTAGGGTTTATGCTTTTTTTATAATTTTATTTTTTGTTTTGTTTGATAGTGGAGATAATGTGATTATAACCCTGTTAGGATTGGATCTACGAATTCGGTTTATAATGTGTTGTAGGATTTGCAGCTAATTTGTGCTATAAATATGCTACTTTTCGGTAAGCGTAAGCTTTTACGGACTAGTTTTAGGTGTACGTTTGCTATACTGAGCTCGCGTTGTGGCGTTTAGGGAGGATAGGTGTTAGGATAATTTATAAGCAGGTAAGGAGCTGTGTATTTTGTCCATGTTTAGGATTGCTTATTTTCTTCTGCTTAAACAGTTTTTGCTTATCTGCTTATTTTAGTATTACTTTTACGATACGCAAAACAGGCAAACCCAAACACTGTTTCAAAAATTTCTATTCTGTAAGTAGCTTGCGAGTACTTATTATTAAGCAGACGCGTAACCATAAAAAAGTAAGCTATACCAAACAGGCAAACACCCTCTTCATATTACAGTATTTATCTGATATTAAGTTAAGATGATTTTTTTCTTCCTGTATCTAACCTAAAACTTTTTATATATGAGTTTAATTGAATTATTTTTTATCAAATGTTTGTTTTTGGGAGCATTATTTACATAATAAGCAAATCCAAACACTATTTCCATAACTAGTTGTATTTAAGCAAATTTCAAGTACTTGTTTTTAAGCAGAAAACATAAGTAGATGGCACTTGCTAGATGGGTAAGGAAGTCGAGGTTTAATAGAAAACATGTAAAGTAGATGGCAATCTATTTGGATTGAAAGGAATTACGATGAAACGTTCGAGATTGAACTGTTACATGACGATGAATGAGGTCTTTCCGAGTCAATCTGTTGTTCGGGTCAATTTTGCACTTTATCCTAAGATAGAGCCTACATTTAATATTTGGTGATCGAGTCTTCTTAACTACATGCTGTATAGAAATTTATGATAATAAAGTTAAACACTACAATGTCGGATTTGAAATTATAGATGAATTTTAAAAATCTCATTTGAAATCATTTTAAAATGTAGCGACTATGTCTTGGTAGGGAAATTTGGTTACTCATCGTAGCATATGATGCTTTGTAGTCACGTAGGTTGTTGTGCAAGCTTTACTCACATAGCATGACACTAGTTTTTTTATATCATGATTTTGTTGTTTGTTAAATAAATACATTTTCTCTCTGAATATCTGATTGCAGACTGATTGCTGTGGAATGCTGGTTTGACTGTTTCACAAATACAAGATGAACAAGAAGAACCCACTTGTATACTTGGACGTGTCTATTGATGGAGATCCTGTTGAAAGAATGGTTTTTGAGGTTTTCTTTCTGATCTGTGACTTGAAAGTTTGTCTTTTATTTCGTTTGCTGGCAGAATGAACTTTTAACTTCTAATATATCTTTAACGACAACTGCTCTATATGCCTTTTATTTACATTAAAGTGAAACATCCGCTGTAGATGTTCACATAACTGCTTGTGTTGCCGAAGAACTTATTTCTTTATATGGTTTTGCAGCTCTTCGCAGATATTGTTCCCAAGACGGCTGAGAATTTTCGGGCACTTTGTACTGGTAATATATACGTTGTCATTGCGAATATGTGTTTTGAAACTTCTTTTCCATTTCTGTTGTTTGAGAATTATTTACAAGTTACTAGGACTTTTGTAGTATACCATTTACTTGACTGATCCATATACAGTGTAAAGGTTGGTGCTTAGGTTTACAAAGGCACAATGCCTATCTTATTTAGTACGCTTTGGCGTTGGAATGATTTTTTGGTGGATGTGCAAACCGTGGGTATAATTTGAGAAAACACGATTGGCCTTCCATGCTGTACTATTTAAAAGTTGAATTAGCTCTTGCATACTTTGTAGTGAGGCTCGTTATTGTTTAAATAATGAACTTCTAATATTGCGTGTTTGATTGAATTTCAGGAGAAAAAGGGAACAGTCAGAAAATTGGAAGACCCCTTCACTACAAGGGATCATTCTTTCATCGTATAATCAAAGGATCTTTGGCTCAGGTATGTTCTCTATCAGTTACTTTCATAAACCTTATTGTTTTTTTTTGTACTTGGTTCTTTCTAGTTCCGCAAGCCTTCGTGGCTGTATGTCTTTTAGTCAGCTATCCTTGTTTACGCTGTAGGAAACAGGGTTGATGGTTCCTACTGCTTTTCTTGTGATGTAGTTTTAAGGTTGTACTTATTTGGATTTGGCTGTATATCCTCCACATAATTCTGATTTCTGAAGCTTATTATACAAAGCCATCTATCTGCAATGAGTTTTGAGTATGACTACTACTAAACTAATGGTTTGTGTTTGTTTTGCAGGGTGGAGATTTTTTTAAACGTGATGGTATGTACATTCTATCGCTAAATCTCAGTAGTTCATTTATCGTAGCCTTCTACATATCTATCTTTGTTATGTGCCTGTTGAATCTATAATCCATATCTTATAGCCTTCACTCCCATTATTATCAAACTATAAAAGATCATCACATAAGACTGAACGGTCTTTATCCACTTTTGCAGGAAGTTATGGAGAGAGCATATATGGTGGAAAGTTTCCAGGTGAGAATTTACTCTGTTCACAGCTTATGGTATCTGTTTGGATCTTGATCATCTTGTGTCCTAGCTTATGTAGTTGATGAATTTCGAGATAATTGTTCCAAACGTGTGTCAAAAATATTAAAATAAGCTCTAAGTAACTCCTTAAGTTGTATATTTATTTATTTTACACTATGCAACTTGTATTTTGAAAGAAAATGGGTTTCCTTTTTGCATGCCTGTGAAGGTGGGGGCTGACATTGGTCTTATTCTCGCTGCATGGGAGCTCGACCCACAATGAAATTGGACAATTGTAATTGTCTTGAAATGGTGGGTGTATGACTATTTTGTGTGCCTTCGTTTCTAGATTCGTTTAAAATCTATGGCATGTGGTTAGAGTACAAGATATGGTTTTTATTGATCATGCAGATAATTGTTTCTGTAAAATGCTTTGAATTTATGGTGTATTTGTTGTTGCCATATCCTGAATAGCTTGTCTTTGCACTGTTACCGTTACTCCTCGATTTGATCACCATGAACCACAGTTTCTTATTATAAATGTGTTTAAAGGAACCACTTGTTGATAATATCACCCTCTTCTTTCCCTGACTGTAAACAAGGGGCATAAGGACTAAATTTGAGAACCATTCAATCTTTGTTGGTTTGCAGCTGAATGAGTAGTTAGAAGCCACTTGGTTTCTATTGATTGCATAAGTACACTTTTATAACACTTCTATTTGATGTTTGATCCAGATCTTGTATAACACTTTTTAATGTATGTCCCTTCATTTAATAATCGGATTTGCAGCTGATCTGTCATGATTTTTTGAATATACTAATCTAACTGTCGTCATAATACCTTCCTCGAAGTTAAGGTTTGACCATTTGATTTTTTTTTTGTTAATTGCTAATAATGACTGGTTACGACATTTCAGATGAATCTTCCAAGATGAAACATGATGCCGCTGGTCTTTTAACAATGGCAATTGCGGATCGTGATTCACGTGGTTCCTTATTTAACGTGACTCTCGGTGCTAATCGTCATCTTGACAGGTCTGTTAGTTTTAAAGTTACATTATTTGTTCATCTAAAGTTTCAAGGTTTTATGCCAACTATTTGCTCTTTTAGAAAGAAATTTTAGCTTAGAAATGGCTTGGACAGGAAGTATGTTATATTTGGAAAGCTTGTGCAAGGAGGTGATGTATTGAAAAAGATTGAAAATGCGGGTGATGAAGATGGAAGACCAACAGTGACAGTAAAGATCATTTATTGTGGTGAAATAAGTGAGGGCGAGAATCAGAGTTCTGGTATGGTGGATGAAGTTTCTCGTATGTAGTTGTAATTTACATTGTTGCTGCAAATCTATTAGTCATTTGTGACTTGATCGCTTATTTGTCATGGAAGTTAAACTTTGTTTCTAATGCTCATGTAGATAAGAAGCCACCAAGCAAAAAAGCTGGCAAAGATGTTTCATCAGAGGTCCACAGTGTTGAAGTAAAGAAGAAAGGAAAGCGTAAGAAGTCTTCGAAAGAGCGCAGGAAGAAGAGGAAAAGATATTCATCTTCTGATTCAGATAGCTCTTCAGACATGGAATCAGATTCTTCTGATTCTGATAGTGATTTTGACTCTGATATATCATCGTCGTCATCATCATCTTCATCTGATCTCAGCTCTTCGAGTGATGATAGGCGTAAGAGAAAGAAGAGATCATCTAGAAGAGATCGACATAGACGCAGTAAAAGGAGGGATAAGAGACGTGAGAAGAAGCGCAGGAAGCGTGATAGGAAGTCTAAACGGCGATCAAAAAGGTAGAAATAGCTAACTGCATTGAACCTTAAGTTCTCAATAAATAGAATTGTTAAATATGTCAATGATGTTTCACCCTAGCTGATGGTTCCAATCTACAATTAGCGATTGTAGATGGATGGCAGCTATGTTGGTATCACACGAGTCTGTTATCTCGTTTTTTTATCACATGTGTCTGTTTGTAGCAATGTCATGAGCCCATGATTACCTTCAACTCTTTTTGATTTATACTTATGTTTTATGCTTTTTATTTGCTTGTTGCGGAAATTTTTCTGTATGTTTGCACATTAGCATCATTAATTGTCTGTCTTGTTACAATTTCAGGACGTCTGATAGCGAAAGTGGGGGTGAGGATGAAAATGGCTCCGAGGATAATGGTGATGTCAAAAAGCCAAATCGGAATCATAATAAGATCACTGGTATGATGACTAATGTTTTACTTGGTTCCTGTTGGATTATATTCATAGAATAGTCTAGGGACTTATAAAAGATTAACAAATATACATTGAGATTTCTAAATGGTGTTTATAATTATACACGATGTACTTTTACATTATGCCTAGGTGGTGTTTGTAAGTGTGTTGATTTGATTTTCTTATTGCTTCTAACTATATCCAGATGGAAATGAATTCCCCGCTGAAGTTGAAGATGGTTCTGTTCATCATAAAGCAGGTGACACATATGATGCACATGAAAGGGAGGAAAGTGAGTATCCCAAGGAAAATGGTGATCGTCCAAGCAATGGTGTTGATGTGGTAAAGACTTCTGAGAGACCTGATGTAGTCAGTGACCATCTACGCAATTCCAGGTTTAATATAATGTTTCAAAGTTCTTTCTTTCTGTGTCTCATTTACAATTCTGCATATGTTATGTTCCTAAATTATGCTTTAACAGAAGTATAAGCAGAAGTCCTCAAAAGGCATTAAGCAAGAGCATGAGTATCAGTCCTAGGAGGAGCCCTGGTCTGGGTCCCAGGCACAATTTGAGCAGGAGCCCGAGTGTGAGTGGGTCTCCTAGACGTGCCCTGCCGCCCAAAAACAGGAGTCTGAGTCGAAGCCTAAGCCCACTTAGAAGCGTTAGCAGAAGTCCAGTGAGGGGCAAAAGCACCAGAAGCATAAGTCCAATCCCTGTCAGATCCCGAATATCTAAAAGTGTTAGCCGCAGTCCATCCCCATCACCGAGGAGGCCCTCACGGAAGTCAGTTAGCAGAAGCCCGGTAAGATCTTCAAGAAGTTATAGCAGAAGCCCTGTGAGATCTACTAAAAGAAGTCTGAGCAGAAGTTCGGGTCGAGCTCCTCTAAGGAGAATATCTAGCCGTAGTCCTGTTAGAGCACCTGCTAGGAGAAGCTCTAGGGGCAGTAGGCGCAGTTATTCTAGGAGCCCTATAGGTGGGCGCAGGGGCAGGTCACCGTTGGGTGATCGTGTAAGGAGCTTATCCAGAAGTGTATCACCTGATGGGTCCCCCAAGCGTATCAGAAGAGGGAGGGGTTTCAGTAACCGATATTCTTATGCACGTAGATATCATTCTCCTGATCGTTCTCCAGTTAGATCCTATCGGTATGGCAGGAGCGACCGTGACAGGTAACAAGCAGCATATGTTTACATTAGTGTTTGGATAGTAATATTCTGAATTCGCGAATTTAAATTTTACATACGGGCTTCAACAATACTGTTTTTAGTAATGGTAAAATTTAAATTACCTATCTGCACATTTTGGTAAATCTTATTTGAGAGATTATGCCCTCCTATATTGCAAATTTTCTCTAAAATGATGGTCTTTTTGGTCACTCACTCACTTGGGTATTTCTATTAATTTTGTATGTAAATCACATTTGCCAAACACTCTAGTATCTGATTATTACAAGTTCAAACAGCAAAAACACATCGATACACATCGATTATTACAAGTTTAAACAGCAAAAACCACTTGTGTTTTTGGTTCTGTTTAGTGAAACTATCAGAATGCGGTATCAGCACCCCTTTATAAGTTTGTTAAAAACTTGCAATGCAGCTGAAATTGATTATTTGACTAAAAGAAAAATCCAAAGCTGAATCTGTTTCCCTGAATATCATAATCATCATAGATAATCTTTTTTTAAATGAAAATCGTCCAAACGCCCCATTTAATGTAAAAAATGATTTAAGAAATCAGAAGTACCTATCCAGCTATTTTTTAGGTGTATAACTCGAATTTTGTGTGTAGGTATTCAAGCTACAGGCGTCGCAGTCCTCTGAGAGACAGAAGTCCACCAAGGTATGCTGAAATAGCTGAACCTTATATCTCAAAATAAAGAAGCCATCACAAGTTCGAAGAAATAAATTCTGATTTATTACTCATTAACTAATGATGCTGTTGTTTAATGTTTATATTTACAGGTACCGAGCTAGAAGAAGCAGGACACGAAGTCCAAGTGTATCACGAAGCCCTGTACGCTATCGTCGTCGTTACAGTCGTAGTCGGTCACCTGTTGAGACATCTCGATATAGGCCTTCGCCACCTGTCGAGAGGAGAAGGCCCCCACGTAGCAGAACCCCTCCATCGCGTAGCAGAACTCCACCATCGCGAAGCAGAAGCCCATACGAGCCATCTCCAAGGAGGACCAGCAAGTCAAAGTCAAAATCAGTGTCTAGATCAAGGTCAAGGTCTAGATCATCATCTGGAAGCCCACCTGCTGTTAAGAAAGGACTCGTCTCATATGGAGATGGTTCTCCCGACTCTAGTCAGAAGTAAATTAGTCAAGGTTGAGGAATTGGCTTTTGAAGTGAGACTTTGTTATGTAGGGTGTGCTATTTAATAATCGACTATTTTATGGACTTCTATATCTTGTACTTGTTGTTTATGGAGAGCTGGTAGACTAGTAAAAGACGGTTCGTCTTACGAGATTTAGACATTGGGGATTTATGTTTTTAAAGCTTATAATGCTATTTACATTGTCTTGATTTGTGTTTGACCAGTGGTAGTAATAAGAAATAATCATTGTTAGGACTCTAATGTCTTAGTAAACGTTGTTAGGATTTAGATCCTCTAATGTTTTAGTAAACACTGATGGATCATGTTTTAGTATTTACAAGAAAGTGAGCCCTTAATTTTCATAAAAAGTTGACACTTTCCTATTTATCTTTGCATTCATTGGAGAACATGATTCATGTCCACGTGGAGGCCGCCTGCACTTAGAAAAGGACCAAATCAATCACATGTTTTCTTCGTAGGGAGGCTGCCTGCACTTATGAAAGGCCAGGGACGAAATTTGCAATATGGGCAAGCCACATGGACGATTCTTGCAATTTACTCTTAAATAAAAATACAAATTACAATTAAAAAAAAAAACAAATGAAAGTTAAAAAAAATACGAGAAGATAAAAATACATCAAATTATCAATAAACTAATTTTGTTGTTGATGTCCTTGCCAACTATGCTCAATAATATTTCTTTGAAGACTGTGTCGTGCTTATGCACTTAGTCGGTAATATGTTTCATGTAGCCAAAATAGTACTATATGTCAGTTGGCCACCAAGGGTAACCTTGGGGAGATATCCTTGGAGAGGTCTCAGGTTCGAGTATCACCATGGACCTTCAGGGGCCCGAAAAAATAAAAGCAGGAGTGTGGTTTATCCCCTAAAGAGAAAGGTTCGATGCTTGCATACTGCGCAATTAAATGTCACTGTGAGCTCGAATCACTAACTACTAACTCGCCGTTCAAAAATGAAATAAAAATAGTACTATATGTACTTATTATTATTTTTTTTCCCAAGCAACCAAATATTTCATTCATTAAATAAAGAGTAAATTGCAAGAGTTGTCCCTCTGTTTTGCCCAGATTGCAAATTTTGTACCTGACCTTTCATAAGTGCAGGCGGGTCTCCTTGTGGGAAAATCTTTGATCCGTTTTGGTCCTTTGCTTATGAAAGACCAAGGACGATTTTTGCAATGTTGAAAAACCATATGGACGCCGCCTGCACTTAGAAAAGGACCAAATCAATCACATTTTTTCTTCGTAGGGAAGCTGCCTGCACTTATGAAAGGCAAGGGACGAAATTTGCAATCTGGGCAAGCCACATGGATGATTCTTGCAATTTACTCTTAAATAAAAATACAAATTACAATTAAAAAAAACAAATGAAAGTTAAAAAAATACGAGAAGATAAAAACACCTCAAATTATCAATAAACTAATTTTGTTGTTGAAGTCCTTGCCAACTATGCTCAATAATATTTCTTTGAAGACTGGGTCGTGCTTATGCACTTAGTCAGTAATATGTTTCATGTAGCCAAAATAGTACTATATGTCAGTTGGCCACCAAGGGTAACCTTGGGGAGATATCCTTGGAGATGTCTCAGGTTCGAGTCTCACCATGGACCTTCAGGGGCCCGAAAAAACAGAAGCAGGAGTGGGTTTATCCCCTAAGGAGAAATGTTCGATGCTTGCATACTGCGCAATTAAATGTCACTGTTGGCTCGAATCACTAACTACTAACTCGCCGTTCAAAAATAAAATAAAAATAGTACTATATGTACTTATTTATCATCATGCTTTATACTTGTAGTTTCAATAGTAAGTTCCAAACATAGTTTTAATATCAGTTAAGTTGTCAGCGTTACTTTCATGTGTTCCTTTATCGCGTAATTCTTTGGCTTCCCGTCGTTATGCATCGCATCTCTCGATCAAGTAAATTGTATATTTGGTTGCAGACTAATATGCAACTCGTTGAATTCACTTATCACAAACTTTTGATCTTTCAAAATCATGTTATGCAATATGATGCAAGTATACATGTTCTTCATATCTTGTTGACATGGTATTGATGCGTCGGTTGTTGTATAATTTCCTAACGTCCTTGGAGGACACCGAAAAAGCTCGTTCAACATCCTTTCGTGCCCTTGTTATCGCTTTTTAAATGATACATGTTTCTCTTCTCGCACCACCATAAATGATTCGACAAAAGCTACCCACTGTGGGTAAATCTCGTCATCTAGGTAATACATTTTTTTTCATATGTAATTCCATTTACTTCAAACGGAGCCACATGACGATGTCATCAATAAGGTCGGAGAATTATCTAAAACGTTAATATCGTTATCTGCACCTGCTACCCTAAAAAATGCATGCCAAATTCACAAATTCGAATGACGCAACAGCTTCAAGCATCACAGTTTTTTGTTTTTTTTTGTTTTTTTTTTATATCACCTCTTCCATTCCCTGTGCCATGATTTTAGATAGTTTTTTCATTTCCAATGCATACAATTAATGCTTTCAAGCATTCATGGAAACCCATGAACCCTTTTATGTGAAGTATATATATTTTGAATGTCGTTAAAGTCGGGTTTCCTAAAAAACTCAAGCATGTACAAATCAATAATGCACTTAGTAAAATGACCTAGACAATCGCGGCCAATTTGTAGATATTCATCAAATGCATAAGGTGATATGCCGTATGCCAATTAGCGTTTGACGAAACTTCATTTCATAATAAGATTAAAACTCATTTGACCCGTACAATCGGGTCGGACTTTAAAGAATTTAAAATGCTCGAGAAAAGGATTGTAAGTATAAGTAGGTATACTTTCGAGTTTCGAATATTTCTAAAAATAGTTTCGTGCTCATATGATATCGACATTTGAAATAGGATTTCAGATATTTTGGATCATCACAAAATAGTCGGCCAACAAACGTGCTTCAATAATCTTATGCTCACAGTATATCAGATTACGTATATGGAAACTTTGACCTTCTTGTTGTTCTAGCGTTTGGTGATACTGATAAACTTGCATCAAGATGAAAATGTCATATTCATCGGAGTCGTAAAACATTATTCGGATTCACAGTTTACAAGAATGTGTTTGTTGGTAAAGAGAATTAAGACATATGTCTGAAAAATGGTTAAATGGGGGTATCATATATAAGGTGAGATTATTTGTCTTTTCTTCTCAGCTTGGGAACACAACACTGAAAATCAATTTCTTTTCCATCTCCTCTTCTTTTCTTTTATCCTCTCTATTTCTCTTTTATCCATTACATGTTAGGTTTTGAAGTCAAGGTCGATTTGTTTTGTTAAAAATCACATGTAATAATTTAGCATAAGACTTTATACTAGTATTTGTAGATTTAAGACTCAATGTAAAACATAAGATACAAGTAAGTCAATCAGACCTCGATTTTCTGTAGATATTCACCGTAAGCATTGCGATAATGATACATTACTTACAAATGCTTAGAATGTGTTTAGTTCTTGAAAAGTGAACTAACTTTTCGGAAAACTTATTTTTGAAAATTGGAACAACAAAATATGTGTCTTATTCAGAAAAGTAAAAATGCACCCTTTCATATTTCAACTAAAATTTTGAGAGCTCACATTTGTACTTTTCAACGTTTTCACTTTTTAGATAAAGAATATATAAACACCAACTAAACTCGTTTTCTAGGCTTTGTTAGGAATACGATTTTTGTATAAGAAAGATTCGGTCACCCCAGATAGGATTAAGCATTGTTTAGCTCGTAGTAGTTACATTAGTTAGTAATACGTAGTTTAGAATTATATTAGTTCGTGGAAGAAGGACGGGTCTTTACCCACTGTAACCTGATCTGCAGCCCAAGTGGCACGCCCAAGTGGCAAAACCCATGTATATAAACCCCTCTCCATCCTTGGAGAGGGTAAGCCTTCTCTCATAATTCTATTTTCTTTTTTTTGGTTTTCTCTCAAGGCTTCATCTCTTTCTCTCTCTAACTTTCTCTCTCTACATTTCTTTCTTTCTTTCTTACTTGGAACGAACCAAAACCACAAGGTTGGACGTGTTTATGATGTTAACTAGTATCCTACAATTTGGTATCAAGAGCCATGGTTACATCCTAGGGATCATAGAACTTGTGGTGTATGGTTTGTTTTGGGTTTCTACTAGTTTAGGGTGGTTTTGACTCATTTTGGTGCTCGTTCGTGGTGTTTCTTGTGATCTTTCTTGTACTTCTAGGATTAGAAAGGTTAGATTCATCTAGTTTATCAGTTGTTTGGACCATATCTAGCGTTTGTGATTTGTACGAATGGGTTTTGGAACTTCTTCTTGCCAGCGGTTTGCTTCACGTTAAAGTGTTCTTCGCAGCGGTTAGTTTGGGTATTCAGCGGTTAGTAGTAGCGGTTAAGTACAAGTAGTGGAGCGAACATTACGCTGTACTGTGTACTATTTCAGCGGTTTACTTTTCAAGCGGTTAAGTTATTAGCGGTTACTTTGTCCAGCGGTTACTATCGGTCAGCGGTTTAAGTATCAGCGGTTAAGTTTCAGCGGTTACTGTATCAGCGGTTACTTTGTTCGTGGTTACTTCCAACAGCGGTTAAGTCTCAGCGGTTAACCATTGTAGCGGTTAAGTGTTAGTGGTTAAGTATTAGAGGTTATCTTGGTCACTACTGGTTACTATATCAATGAGTAATCTAAATATGACAAACTCGTCAGAGAATGCTATTCCTGAGATCCTCAAACTGTATGATATGGTCGATGAACACAAGAAACCCAACACATCACAAATGACAAATGATCCTGATCTATGTGACAAGGATCCAGTAAGCTCAAACGCTCATGAGACAAAGATCAGTCAACCACCAGTGTCATACAACAATGCTAAGGACTGCTTCATAGAATGCTTTCTACAACTTCACTCACACCTCTCGGTGCTTTTAAAGGGAACTGAATTCGTAAGGGGATACAAATGTGCTTTTGCAACACTCTTTGGTCAAGATGTTCAGAACTTCACGGACACAATGATTCTTAACTTAGATCAGTTGCAACAACAACTTGACCAAGGAATACCTTCCAAAACTGGATCCCTGGCAGCTCTTAGTGTACTCAACAAGCAACTCCAAATGTTCTTTGATTCTAAACTTACTCTTCAGTACGATTATTATAGTGACATGACTAGAAGTTGTTTTGCCAAACACACGAGTATTGAAGTTGACACGTTCAGAAATACACTCATCCAGCTCATGGATAATGTTAAAACGTTCATTATGGAAAGAGCACAACTAAGTCACTTGGATGATGAAACTATGAAGGGAACCCTGGTACAGTCGTGTGATGGTATTGATGACGCGGGTAAAGCTTTGGATGATGGGTTAAGTGTTGAGACGAGTAAGGAATCAGCAAATGATATGATTGTCAATACCACCAGTTCAGTGACACCTGTCATCAATGCTGAATCTAGAAATATCAATGACCAAAGGTCAAGTGCGGAGGTACCCTTAATTGATAAACATAATGTGCTCTCTAATGAACGGGAGCATTCTGATCAAATCAAACTCAATTATGACTCAAATTTACTGGAAAAGACTGATAACAATACCATGTCTAACTCAACAAATATGAGTCATAAAGGAGGAGATAGTGATCATGATGTTGTACGTGATAAAGTGTTAAGTTCTATGTCGACAGCTGATGTTTTTAAATCAAAAGATATGGTTGATAAAGAAACTTTTGACGAACTCTTAAAAAGGTTTTTGCAACTTGAAAAACACTGCATTTCTCTTGAAATCGCAATACAGCAAAAGGAAGAAAGTTTTCAGTATAATCAACCATGCAAAAATCAGGAACTTCCTGACGTCCTTGAATACTTTATGATTAATGATTTGAAAACCCAGCTGGAAACCAAGAACTTGATAATAAAAAATCTGAAAAGCCGTATTAATGATTTGAGTGATATGTGTAATGATGTTAATGCTAAACTTGTCAATTATGAGATTATTACTAGTTGTTTTGAGTCCAAAATGGCTAAATCACTGTTGGACAATGAATCTTTGAAAACTAAATGTGATAAACTGAATGAGTCTCTTAAAGAAAAGATTACTAAGAGTGCTGTTCATACAAACTCTTGGTCTAACAAATATGATAAGTTCAAAGCACAACTTCAGGAAGTAGGTTTCACTGTCACATCTATTAATCATGAGCCTGGAGTATCAACAGTGAATAATGGAAACACTAAGTATACAAAACCATCAATCTTGGGGAAACCAGTTTTTCAAAGTAAGAGAAATCTATCAGTTGCTAGACAACCTAGTGCATTTAGGTCTGAAAGAGCAAAGTTTTCAAAAACCCGGTTTGCCTCCCAAGTTGATGTGGAACATGTGCGTTCTAAATCTGTCTTTAAACAAAATCTGCCTTCTAATTCTGATTCTAGCCTAGTCACACTTCTTCAAGATGATTCCCCTTCACCTGCACCAAGCTTCCCTAAGATCAGTACTGAATCAGTGGTAAAGCCAACCATTATAATTGTAGACTCTTATGACCTGTATAAGTACAGTGATCTAAAAAGGGCTAGAAAAAGAGCTCAACTGCATAAGGATGGAATCCTAGGATCACGACCTCCTGCTTCAGTAAAGAACTCTACTAAGTTTCAACTAGCTAACCCTAGGATGAATAGTGTGTCATCTTCTATGCATAAGAAGCTTAATGATTCTAGATCTAGCCTAAAGTGGATTCCTACCGGTAGAATTTTTAAGCACATTGGGCTTAAGTGGATACCAACCAGTAAAGAGTTTACTAATGTCAATCCCATGGTCAGCCGGAAAACCTCTAAGGGTTTGGATACTATTGTCACTAACCCATATACATGCTTTCAAGTTTGTGATAATGCAGGTTGTTCTCACTCAAGTGGAAGATCCTCTTACCATTTCCACACAAGAAGGCACAAAACGTGGAAGCCAAAGTTACACACATCTCCAATGATGGGAGATTTTGCAACTCACCCTTGATGCTTTTCTTTCTTTGACTCCTGAGTTTCTCTTATCAGGACTAGGACTTTATCTGTTTTTTTTTCTTTCTTTCTTGATCAATCTTCCTATTCTTCTGTGATTTTCTTTCTTCAATCAATGCACTCTGATTTTGATTGAGGGGGAGAATGGTTGCTATGATTTGCCATGACTGTTGTGCTTGTTTCTTGCCCTGTGTTTGTGCTGTGTACATGTTTTTGTTATTTGCTTTACTGGAGGATTTAGTTTGCCATTTTTTATATAATAAAGGGACCTTGATTGTCATGTTTGGTTATTCTCTTTTGCCTATATATAGGCAGCGGTTAGATCAAAAATCATTTATATCTTTTCTATTTTTCTCTATCTCCTTCTCACTCTTGAACCGCTGCTCCATTCTCGGTGTTTTTTTTAATCTAGGTGCGTATTTGGTGTGACTTACATGTTACTTTCTTAAGATTATATTCTCGTGCACCTTCTTGTCTTCCCCATATGTTCTTTAGTGAGTTTGTATGCTGATCTAGGGCGAATAGCTTTTTTTGGATTGGTTGGTAGAAACTGTAGGACTGATTCGTATTGTTCATAGAGCTTGTGTGACTGAATGTTTTGTGCTTATTTGTATGTTGCGCATTGAGTTGTTCGTTTTTGGTCTTCCTCGGTGTGCTATCTGAGTTGTGTTTGCTCGATGTTCTTGGTAGCGGTTACTTTTGTTCTTGGTAGCGGTTTATGAATGCGTTATTCTTGTTAGCGGATAGATCATTAGCGGTTAGATT
>LBNU01020508.1:91874-107198 GCA_014162995.1 Artemisia annua | reverse complement strand
ATTGGCAAAAATGGTCCCCTTAGTTATTAGTTTTTAGAGTTTAGTTGAACTAGGGAACCCAAAACTTTTATTTTTCTAAAACTTATCCCAAAACATATTTTTGAGTTTATAAGTCTAGCCGGTAGCCACCGAATTCGTTTTTAAGTGCACACCACGTGTTTTACAATTAATTCCCCAATGTATTTCCAAAAGTTCTTTTAAATGACGGACCCAATTAAAAACATATTTTTACGATTCGGGTAAACTAAGTGAATTTTTATGTCTCAAGATTCTCAAACATTACTTGACCAAAAATACGTTTCATTAGGATTTCTAGTGCCAAAGTCAAATAGTGCCTAACGCGAAGTACTCAAATAGCCTAATTATTACTCAACACGATAAACGTTTGATATATATATATTCAACTTTCCAATCCAAATTTCTCAAAATTACTCAAAATCATTTTACTTCAATACTCGGGTTATAAAAATAGTAATGCGAAAGTTTTTAAAAGACACCCAAATTTACCAGTTGTCACAGCAACACATTTTTGCCATCTAGTAGTCGTAAAACCACCAATTAGAATATGCTCATCGATATGTTTTCTGGCAGAAGCAACATAAAGTTTAGTACTTAACTTAAGTCATTCATAATGCATAATATGTATGAAACGTAACGTTTTAAATAACTAGTTTTGCTTAAGTAGTACTTAACTTATTTACTATATGCATTATAAGTAGCAATTATTTAACTAATCTAAACTTTCATTAAGAGCTAGATAATATAGAATTCGTAGAAACATGTTCCGTAATAACTTATTTTGATTTAACAAACTATTAAATTAATATTTTGGCTTAAGGTATAAACAAAATATATTTTGTTGGTATTTTTTACTCCGTATTTCGTTACTCATTACATAAAATATAATAATAACATTGTTAACTAAATCTATATTTGTACATTGTCTAGTTATGTTGCTGTTTGAATGAGAAAAATACACTAGACAAACTAATTTTTCCATCCCACATCGAATGAAAGAAGAAAAGATCTTTCACAAAAACCTCTATAAAAACAAAAACCATGAACAAACTTTAGAGGCTCTTAGATCTCTAATAAGCCTACTCCCTATAGTTGATCTAAAAAATTAGTTGAAATCATTTAAGGTTCTTTAATCAAAGGCTCTAAACTCAAACTTGTGGCTTATAATGGGCGATGGCCAGCTTAAGTTAAGAATAACAAGAAATCGAGGCTCGAGCATACAACGGCATAATCGAGCTACAAATGAGCACTTGAAGCTAAGTAAAAATCTAAAATATCTAAACGAGCATCGAGCACGAGCTCGAACAATAACAAATATACGAGCTCTGAGCTCGAGNTTTTTTACTTAACGATTAACGATTTGAAAGATATTAATATTTGAAAAAAAAGGATGAAATTGGGTTTTATAAATTGTTGGGATTAATCTCATCCATTAGATCAAATAAAGATGGAGGGAAGATGGAGGGTGGAGATTAGTCCCTTGATATGTAAAAAAAGTTTGGTCATCAAATGATCTTAAATCTAACTTTTATAGCAACACATTTTTGCCATCTAGCAGTCGTAAAACCGTCAATTAGAATATGTTCTTCGATATGTTTTCTGGCAGAAGCAACATAAAGTTTAGTACTTAACTTACGTCATTCATAATGCATAATATGTATGAAACATAACGTTTTAGATAACTAGTTTTGCTTAAGTTTAATTGGGTAAGGATCCGGTGAGAAGAAATCTTAAAATGAGAAGAATGAGAAATGACTATAATGGCATATTTGAGATGCATCGACTTGATTTAGATGCATCTTTATTCATTTAGATGCATCACAATTAGTTTCGAAAGTGATTTTGAAGTGAAAACGATGCAAATTAGTACTGGCAACAACTTTGACCTGCAGAGGACGAAAAATACATAGGATTAGTCTAACTTGATGAAATGCATCTAATATATGTATATGCATCTAATTTTTAGCTAGAAAATATATTATGATGCATCTACAAGATTAGGGATGCATCTAATTTAAATTGATGTATCTCTAATGTGTAGTTATAGTTATTTCTCATCCTTCTTATTTTAAGGATTCTTCTCCTTTGATCCTTACTCTAACTTTAATAACTATTAGTACTTAACTTATTTACTATATGCATTATAAGTAGCAATTATTTAACTAATCTAAACTTTCATTAAGAGCTAGATAATATAGAATTCGTAGAAACATGTTCCGTAATAACTTATTTTGATTTAACAAACTATTAAATTAATATTTTGGCTTAAGGTATAAACAAAATATATTTTGTTGGTATTTTTTACTCCGTATTTCGTTACTCATTACATAAAATATAATAATAACATTGTTAACTAAATCTATATTTGTACATTGTCTAGTTATGTTGCTGTTTGAATGAGAAAAATACACTAGACAAACTAATTTTTCCATCCCACATCGAATGAAAGAAGAAAAGATCTTTCACAAAAACCTCTATAAAAACAAAAACCATGAACAAACTTTAGAGGCTCTTAGATCTCTAATAAGCCTACTCCCTATAGTTGATCTAAAAAATTAGTTGAAAGTCATTTTAAGGTTCTTTAATTCAAAGGCTCTAAACTCAAACTTGTGCTTATGAATGGGCATGGTCCAGCTTAAGTTAAGAATAAAAGAAATCGAGCTCGAGCATACAAACGAGCATAATCGAGCTTACAAATGAGCACTTGAGCTTAAGTAAAAAATCTAAAATATCTAAACGAGCATCGAGCACGAGCTCGAACAATAACAAAATATACGAGCTCGAGCTCGAGCATGAATTTGAAAAATTATTCGAGCTCGAGTCGAGCTCGAGCCGAATAATAGTTAATCGAGCCTAGCTCGAATATCCTGAAACTCGACTCGGCTCGGATCGTTAACACCCTTAGTCACTGGGACGAGGCATGCAAATGTGTCACGAATTCAGGGACTAACCACAACATTAAAGGGTTCAAATAAGATTGATTTTGCCGGGCATTCTTGTTTTCCCGCCAAATAATTATGTCACACACAGTGCAAGTTTAGTCCCTCACCTATTTCTCATGTTTCACCGTCAGTACACCAACTTGACCTTCTTGTTTGGTCCTTATGAACTCAAATAAGTACATTTTATTATCATCATTTATCCTATTTATTTAACTTGTTTTACTTTATTATGAATGAAAATCGGTGCTTTAATGTTTACTTTAGTGATTCTCAGGTAAAAACAGGTAAAAGGTGAAACTTGGCGATTTTGGACTAATTACAGAGCAAAAAGAGCAAGATGTCAAAAGTCTACTGAAACCCAGAATATGCACCGTATCTCACTCAATAGATACGCCGTAATATCATACTTAGATGAATTCGAAGACCATTGCCTGACTTTGAAGAATGCACCGCATGGAATTATACCATGCGCCGCATATGAAACTTTGGTCAAAGAAGAAGATCAAGCTCGTTCTACTCCAGATACGCCGCATCACACAATTGACATACGACGTATCACCATCAAGACTTCACCAGAAACAATCCAAGACAACTGAAGGACATGCGCCGCATAAAGATTCAAGTTACGCCGCATCAAAAGGCGGTGTACGAATATTCCAGAATATAATAAGCTTGGACCCCACGCGAAGTTAAGTCAATGCACCGCATCTCATCATTACATGCGCCGCATCGAACCCTCAGACAGAAACTATAAATACCCCAAGACCTAGACGAATTTGGTGTGCACCATAACCCTAAGGAGGCGAATTCAGACGAACAATGAACACAAGACACACCCCAAACGAAGATCTTAGCGCTCTAAGAAGGTCCTGCATGTACTTAATTCATTAAGCGGTTTTGTTTTATTGTAATAGTAAGCTTTAATTCATCAGGATTGATGGCTGGTAGTTTGTGAGTACGCAAAATCAAATGCCCGCCTTAAAATTGCTTTCCCATCGATTAAAGTTTATATGTTTGATGTCTTTGGTGAATTTATATTAGTGCATTGATTACCCCTGTGTCTAGCTGAGCACTGCTTGGGCTGCCATACCCCTTCCTTGCCTATTTAATTCGATGTCTTTGGATAAGTAGGATATTCATAAGTAATCATTAAGGGTTTACTCGCCGATATAATGAAACCAACGAGTACGGATTAATTATATACACTTCATATAAAACTAGCAATAAAACAAGTGACAAGCTGCTTAATTATCAGGACAGGTCTTCTTATTGTCTCTATTATCTATCTGTGTACGTGTATGCTATTCGCTGATTTGTTCTCATTAGTTTTTATTGTTTAATTAATAACCAAACCGTGCCAGTCTCTCAGGCTGAAACCCCTTTCGTTAGATTAGACTGTATAACTAACTTAGATATTAAAATACTGATTAAGATAACTAGATAATACGTTCCACTCTTAGTGATTGACACTCTGCTTACCATTATATACAAACTGACCGGGTACACTGCTCGTTAAGTGTGTGTGTTATTGATAAGTCGGCTAAATATAAATGTAAAACTTGAATAGGCATTAACACTGCTAAACCGCAACGACACATCACGGGTATCAAGTTTTTGGCGCCGCTGCCGGGGAGTGAATTGTTATTATCTGTTAAATTGATTAAGTATTTTAATTAGGTTTTTCTTTTTATTAGGTTTTTAGACACTAACCCCTAACTTGTTGTATATTAGATAGATTGCATTCATTGTATAATTTACATATTTACTGTTTCTGTGTGTTTTATTTTCTGTTATTTTATTTTTATTTTTATTTTATTTTTCTTTTCTTTGTACTAATTACTGTCGTTGTATTGTGCTGATACAAACGATATGGCGCATCTATTTTTCAGATACGGCGTATTGCGTTTTAATTTTATAAAATACAACGCGTTTAATAACTCGAGTAAGACGCATCTTTCCCCAAGATACGGCGTATTCTGTTTTTAATAAAGAATTTTTCGAAACCCTAACGCCATGCGACGCATCTGTTTTAACAGATACGGCGTATTTAATATTTAAATTAAAAATAGTATTCGAATTATTAAACAGAAGCGACGCATCAAATTTTATCGATACGGCGGATTTACTAAATCAAAAATCTTGTATTTTGAATCATAACGAAAATGCGGCGCATTAGCTTATGCTAATACGGCGCATTTAATTTTTATAAATATAATTGATTTTAGATGTCTGACAGGTACGGCGCATTCTAATTCAAGAGCGTCGTATCTATTTTCTAAAATAAAAGTCTGATTTAATTTTAACGTAATAAGATACGGCGTATCCTTTTTCAGGGATATAGCGCATCGTCTGCAGATATCAGCAACTTTTACTTTTCATATTCCGTTTTCTAATTCATCAATTTCTCTTCCAGCGAACAAATCCTACTGACGATTTTACCTGTGATGACGGGTGCTACTATGGAAGGTTTAACAATGGACAAATATCNTTTAACGTAATAAGATACGGCGTATCCTTTTTCAGGGATATAGCGCATCGTCTGCAGATATCAGCAACTTTTACTTTTCATATTCCGTTTTCTAATTCATCAATTTCTCTTCCAGCGAACAAATCCTACTGACGATTTTACCTGTGATGACGGGTGCTACTATGGAAGGTTTAACAATGGACAAATATCTTGCTATGGAGCAGGAGGTGAGTAAGCAGTGTGAAAAGTACGGCACCAAGAACCTATTGACTTTGGAAAGTGATGAGTAGTGTGATAATTATAAAGTTAACTTGAGCAAGTTCCGAGCAATATGCGATACTAAAAGCTCAGCATTGAAGAAAGAACCACTACTTTCGGATTCACTTGATGATTTCGATGCTATTGCTCTCAACCTACCAACAGTCGATCTTCTGCTCAAGTCCAGATCTCTAACTTACATGCCCGTTTGCACATTTGAGGATTGTGGCGATGTTGACTTCAATATACTCGCCATCGATACTGATCTATTTGCCTGGGAAACTCCTCTTAAAACAACATTTATGGAATTCAAACGCTTGAGCTGCATGGAGAATGATTTGTTCACTTACAACTCACTAATGAGCTACACAGAAGATGAATTGCTCCTTTTATGGCCAATCATTGAATCCAAGGGTCTAGTTTGGACTACAATCGAAGAGAAAGATGGGAGATTTCAGATCGAATATATGAGCTCAACTAACGCAATAACTAAATCAAGCAACCAAAGCTGTGACGAACAACCTTCTTATATGCCTTATTCCGAACAGTACTGTGGGTTGGACAAGAGCAACCTGAATGATGAAAGAATTTATGCCGAATCGGAGATATTGCTTCATAAGAAGTTAATAAGGTTGATGGATATCTCTTTGGAAGAATGGCTTGAACTTAAATATGGAGATCCCAAATTTGCACCCATGAATGAGGTTAAACGTATAGTGACTTCATGGCTTACACGAAGTTTTAAAGAGCAATTCCATGAGTTCATGGAGATAAAGAAGAAAATGATTGGTAGTACTAGCTTTGACGTTAATTTCGATCCGAACGATGTTGATTTTTCGGATTGGTTAGCTAGTAAATTCAACAACCATAAAACCATGGATCGAGCTACTAAGAATGTACTATGGGTATATTGGATGAGAGGGGAAGATAAAGAAGTTGAAACCGACAACGATTCATCGTGTAATGAATCCACTATTGAAGAAGGCATCATGGAACTATTTAGCATTGATGATGATGTGTTTCATTACGAAACATCCTTATGCAGACAATTCAAAGAATTTAACTACCTTCTTCAAATTGATGATGATGTGCTCACAGGAGATCTTCCAGGATTCAAAACTTATGAAGAATTCAAAAACACCTGATACTATGAGTGGAATGATCAAATACCATGGGTTGAGGAAGAACCATGGCAATATGGGCATATCACTCACACTTGTAAACCCTTCCGCTTCAAGAATGGAAGTAGTGAATGGCCAACTTGTGACTGGAAGATGATGGAACCTGTAATGGGGGAAGCATAATTGGAATGAGAAGGGTTGGCAACGATGTTTACTTTGAAGACTATGATTGGTATGATAAAGTTGAAGACACCCCAAGTAGAGCGGAAGCTTTGCAAGAAAAAGGGAGAATCGAATACTTAAAGAATCTAAAGGGAGCATCAAACACTACTTTCTGGGAATGGGTGCATAGAGAGTTTGATGACTACACAAGGCTTAATCGGTGACTACAATGGGAATTGAAAAGAAAGTGGGACGAGATCCAAGATTATTATCAATCAATTAATCTAGCAAACTATTATCCTGATGATTATAATGATGATTCACAAAGGTAATTAATTGAAGAACTTGATGACTATTTACGTACAGATAATTATTCTAGATTTGTTGATAAAGATGAGGAAGAGTTCATCAAGAGAAAATGTCGATTACTTGGGATCCATTATAATGAACCACCTATAATAATTTCTGAAAAATTTGAAGTCATCAAATACACTCTGGGACCACATGAAGAATATGTTGCAACAAGGACCAAAGAATATATAAGATTAGATCGATCCGAAGAGAATGTTGCAGAACTATATGGTAACATCTTTCGAATGAAGGAAGAAGGATGGCACATTGCAAGAGTAAAATAGGAGCTGAACGTGAGTCTAACTTGAAGACTCTTGAATAAAGACAAGTGCTGACTGGGAGACAACCCGAAACTTTTTACCTATTTTCTGTTTTATGTCGAGTATGTCAGACCTGCAGAAGATGCGGCGCATCTCCATCATGGAATGCGGTGTATCATCTGCACTGGTCATATCTTATTTTATTTTTCTGCATTTTTATTTTTTCTAACTTTAAAACATTCTGTCAGTTTATTTAATGCGGCGCATCCCTGTTTAAGGATACGACACATCTTTTATTCTAATTCGTATTAATTATAGGCTCGATACGGTGCATCTTCTTCCATATGATGCGGCGTATCGACTGACCTGATGATTTACAGTTTTAATTTTTAGGTTTTATTTTTACTAACTACTAATGTATTATGCAAGTTTGAACCTTTTTAACTCAGGTGTGTTAAAGTCTAGGTGGTATTATAGATTCCTGAACTTTTTGTGGAAACATCATTCATGAAGCTTAAATGTTCTAATCCACAAGAAAGTTGATCTTTGCTCGTAAACGCATAATGGAGGATCATTCCGAGCAAATATCAGGGATGTTTTTCTATTCTAATTCTTTTATTTTCTAGTTTTTAACCTTTAAAACAAACAACGAGGACGTTGTTCAACTTAAGTGGGGGGATGGAGAATTAGAACACTTACTTGTCCAAACTTTTTTAAAATATGCTTAAAAATGCGCTTAATATATCAAAATTTAAAATTTTTTTAGCATGTTTTTGTTTAACTCTAAATTACATAGCCGCACACATAACATTATTTTTGCCTAAAATCAAAAACTTTAGTGTGCTGGTGACTTGTAAACTTTAGAACTTGGCTTGTATACTATTCGAGACCACCATATTGAGTATTATCGATATAATTGGAGTGACTTGTCTAACTTGGTAAATTCTAGGATTACACCCAAAAAGCCTTTATATGTTTTGTGATATTAACTAACTACACCGGTTAGTTAACCCCCGTATAAACCCTTTTGTTTACTCTCACTTTTAAAGTAAGATACCCCAAGAAAAATCCCTCAGAGCCATTCCTTTCGTTTCTTACACCTTTTTTAAAATGTTTCGTTACACCCTTACACCTTAGCCTACCCTGTAGATTGAAATCCGTAGTTAGTTACCTTAGGCAAAGTGTGTTTCCTTACATTACCTGTGTTCGCGTGCGTAATTCATTATCTTTGGTTAGGTCGAGAAATTGCACAATGCAATTGGAGTAAAAGTACATATTGTATATCTTTAGTTTATTTTTCGTGTGTTTACTACTTTCACTATTACAGTTATTTCTGAAAGTTATGAAAAGTACGGAAAAATTATCCGGAAAAATAGTGATAGAAAAAAAAGTTGTGAAATTTTACACAAGTTTGAAGCTTGTTTTAACCAACTTATGTAAAGTTTTGTAAAGTGGGAGATATCACCACTATTTGTTGTTGTATATTATATTTATGATTGAATGGGAGTTGGCCGTTACGGGAACGCTAACTAAGGTTATTCTTTGTTTAAGATTTTATTAAGTATAATTCGTGTCTACCTAAAGCGTAAGTTACATGAGTCAAAAGTGTGAGTTATTCAATGATATGAGTCTTATTCATGGGATGGTTGGGAAAGTAATTAACCACACTTAGGATTTTAATCTATTTGTTTTGTTTATTTTTTTATTTTACACCAGTATTTATCCCAAATATTATCCATACCCTATATCATTCTTCATCCAAACCTTTGATTTATTTGAGATTAGGGATTTGAGCAATCTTAAGTATCGTAGTCGTGGATTCGACTATGTATTTATCATTTTGTCGCCCTTTTTGATATATAATATTATTGGTAAGGTTACTTGGTCCTATCTTTAGCCTATTCGAGTTAAGGAATTGAGCAATTGCGAGTATCGTGGTCGTGGATTCGATCATGTATTTGTGATTTTGTCGCCTTTTCTGGAATATGAGATCGATAGAGATTGATTGGCTCTGAACAGTCAGACAATATTGACCAAGGATGTTAGTCAACAAAAGTCAAACTAGAAAGGGCACAATGCACCAAGGAGAGTACAGGGATTCTTCCCGAGTCGTTATGTCCTGACGAGGTGTGTAAAGGTATAGAAACGGATCTGTGATCGGGTGATTTTGACTGGGAATGGGGTAATAGTGATTAAAACTAAAGAAATGAAGGGAAAACGATTCAAATGAACAATATCAACAAACACGTGAGATTAAGTTACCTAAAAACGTTTTACAACCTAAAAACGTACGTTTACGTTTAAATAAACGTCAACGTACAAAAATAAAAGTGAATGAAGAGCAGTATTAATCCCTAGGGTATGAAAATTATATTTTTACAAACCCAATAAGAAAAGAAAATTATTGGAAAAAGAAACTTAAATATTAGACTATTGAATTAATTATTATTAATTTAAAACTATTTATTAATTATCTAAATTACACTAAATTATAATTAAATAAGAAATTAACCTAAATAAATGAAAAATTAATTTAGAAAAATCTAAAATATTATAAAACAAATTTTAAAACTGAAAATATATTTATTACACTATTTATGTATTTAATATTAATTAATTACTATTTAATAATTATTTAAACTATTATTGATTTATTATAAACACTAAATAAACAAAGAAAAATCTAAAACTTTTTCTATAAATACTACAAGATGACAAAAAGTTAAGAAAATTATAAAATCAACAAGTGCTAAAGGAAAAAAATTGAGAAATAAGCCAAAAAGCTCAAGCTTCTTAAATAGAAGCTATCACTTGGCTTAAAAGTGGCGTTTTTGTGATTTTTGTTTTATGGAACTATTAAACCACTGAAGTTATGCAACTTTAATGAAAACAAAAGCTGTAGAAATGAAAAATAAGCAAAATGTGAGCTTATGGAACAAACAGATGAGCTTTTGGCTCATATTGATATCCAAAAACCCAAATAAGTTATCTAACTGGGAACAAGGGAAAAATAAGGTGTAACTATGATAAATAAACTGGAAATGATTGAAAATTACAAGGAACAAGCACTGAATAAGCTCTGATGAGCAATTAAGCACTTTCAAGTTACCCTTCCACCCAAACAGTCCTGCAAAGATGTTACAAGCTGGTTTGAGGTAGGGGCAAAAGCTCAAAAGCCAAAAGTAAGCTTTGAAGTGAAAAGCTGGCTTGTTGGGGTTGCCAAAAAGCCAAGAGTTTCACTCTGGGGCCCACTTATAAGCCCTTGGTGAGCTTATGAAAAAGCTCTCAGTGCACTGAATGCTCAGTATGCACTAAGAGTTGGGACAAACTAGGGACTGAAAGCAGCCTTAGCAAACAAGCTTGAAAAAGCTAAATAAGCACTGAACTATTGAGATTGGTGGATGGGCTTCTTAAAAAGCCAAAACACACAAGCTACAATCTACTGGAGAACTTATAAGAGCTTAAGGAAAATGGCTCAGCTACACTGATTGCTCAGTGTAGTGAGTTGGTTTTGACAAGCATCAAAGACATAATAAGCACTGAAGATAAGCAATTCATGGAAAACAAAAAGCATAAACAGCAAGTATGCCAGAAGGGCTACAAATTACACAGGCTAAAGCTAATTAGATAAGCTTGTGCAAGCTTAGGAAAGTGGCTATAAAGTCTGTGCATAGGACAACTTAACTGAAAAGTGCTAAAAGAAAGCTACAAATTAAGCAGTTTACAAAGCTAACTAAAAATTATAAAAATTACCACAATGAAGACAAGCAGCAAATTAACAAGTTCCTACAAGCAAAAGCCTTAACTCAAAAAATTAGGCCCTACACGAAATTCTAAAGTTTATTCAAAAACTTTTGCACTAAAAATTTGACTTTTTAAGTTACACTAAAGAGTTGACTAATATGAACTTTGATTCAATCCTACTTATTGATTATGTAATATTAAGCTAATTAAAGATGAAATTAAGCTAGATAATCAAGTTTTGAACTAGTGTGAAGATTATGGAACCAAATATTGCAACAGACAACAAGTGAAATAGAATTCAAGGTGATTTTGACTTTTTTGCAAATAGCAACTGGATTTGAGTGTAGAACTGAGATATTAGACCCTTATGTATCATTCATCAAACAAGAATAACAATACATATAGCCTTAAACACAGTAAACCAGATTAATCCAAAAACCCTTTAAAGAAAATGAAATCTTGAATTTCAAAGCAACTTACTAATTTAGATCTCAACACTAATTCCTATCTATGTATTAGCATATACCAAGACCAGCTAAGCATAAATCAACAACAAATCAAGTATGAAACACAGAAATCAACAAAATGCTATATAAACTGTGAACTTGGAATTTTTTGCAACACTAAATTTCCACAAACAACCAAACTATTTTAAGCAATATATCTACTTAACAATAACATAGAAACATAAGGAACACAAAGATTTGAACTATGAACTACTTATACAGTGAAATGCAAAAGTTGAAATAATGAGCTTACAAGGTGCTTCAGGCCAAAAACATGAAACAGGGGACGAAGAACACTCCTATAGGTTCTCCACAGAACCACTAACCCAAGGCCATCCAAGATTTACCCTGCTCCAGCCATCTTCTCTTCAACTTGCAAATTTTTTGATTTTTTATCTATTAAATGTAATTTTTTAGTATTTTTGCTTTTTAACCTTAAACTGAATTTTAAGGTATCTAATAGCTTGTATAAGCTATCTAGGAGCTTAAGTGACCTGATTCAGTCCATAACAACGACAACCAATAATATTAAACCACAAATGAAATTTTGAGAAGAAAATTGCATAACTTGAAATGAAACTGAAATTCTTGAAATTGATTAATGAAAAAGGTTCATAATACACTGAGGATACTTGAAACAATACTTGAAAGCTTTAAAATACAATGAAATTAAGAAAATTAACTAAATGAGCTAAATTATACTAAGTTATACTAGATACTCCCTCCGTCCCAAATTTATTGTCCACTATTGACTATTTTAGTCTTTCTTCTTCAACTTTGACCTTAATTATTTTTGTGGGTATTATATAATATTTGATGCAAAATATATAAATGGATTGGGTTTTAAGTGTACTTTTCAATGATATAATTTTTCATCAAGTATTACATAATAAAAAAGATATATTTATGGTCAAAGTTGAACCAGTTTGACTTTGAAAATTCAAACTGGACAATAATTTTGGGACGGAGGGAGTAATAAACTATGCTCCATCCTTTTCCTTATATAGCAGACCTTTAGGGTTTATGACCCTTTCTGAACCTTTCCCACTTGATTGTGAACCGTTGGATGCTCTATAATTCAATCTCTGCCATTAAAATCTTTTGGCGCCAAAACCTTTATAAGCAACTTGAGACCGTTTTAGTGGTGCAGGTGGAGAATTTATTGCTGGGGAAGGGTAGGTGAGACAATAAGGTGGCTATGGAGGTGGGGGTGGCCATGTGGAGGAGGGAAAAGGACCCTGGTTTTGACTGATTATGTAATATTAAGCTAATTAAAGATGAAATTAAGCTAGATAATCAAGTTTTGAACTAGTGTGAAGATTATGGAACCAAATATTGCAACAGACAACAAGTGAAATGGAATTCAAGGTGATTTTGACTTTTTTGCAAATAGCAACTGGATTTGAGTGTAGAACTGAGATATTAGACCCTTATGTATCATTCATCAAACAAGAATAACAATACATATAGCCTTAAACACAGTAAACCAGATTAATCCAAAAACCCTTTAAAGAAAATGAAATCTTGAATTTCAAAGCAACTTACTAATTTAGATCTCAACACTAATTCCTATCTATGTATTAGCATATACCAAGACCAGCTAAGCATAAATCAACAACAAATCAAGTATGAAACACAGAAATCAACAAAATGCTATATAAACTGTGAACTTGGAATTTTTTGCAACACTAAATTTCCACAAACAACCAAACTATTTTAAGCAATATATCTACTTAACAATAACATAGAAACATAAGGAACACAAAGATTTGAACTATGAACTACTTATACAGTGAAATGCAAAAGTTGAAATAATGAGCTTACAAGGTGCTTCAGGCCAAAAACATGAAACAGGGGACGAAGAACACTCCTATAGGTTCTCCACAGAACCACTAACCCAAGGCCATCCAAGATTTACCCTGCTCCAGCCATCTTCTCTTCAACTTGCAAATTTTTTGATTTTTTATCTATTAAATGTAATTTTTTAGTATTTTTGCTTTTTAACCTTAAACTGAATTTTAAGGTATCTAATAGCTTGTATAAGCTATCTAGGAGCTTAAGTGACCTGATTCAGTCCATAACAACGACAACCAATAATATTAAACCAATATATGATAAGATATAATTACCATAATAATAAAAATATAATATCTCGATTTTGCTGTTGCACACGGACTCGATATAAATGTTGATAACGTTTTGCTTATTTTATAAGCCCAAGTGCAAAAAATAATATGCGTAACTTATACATATTTAAAACCTACATATAAATATCAATAAACTATTTTAAATGTAACTCATACTTAGAAAAGGTGTGATACAATCACAACTTAGATATAGCCTACACTATCAACACTTACATACAGACCCTGTGCAACGCACGGGTTTTAATTACTCGTATATATAAAGAATGAGTTCCCCCTATTGAATGTGAGCATTAATGTCACAAGCTAAAAACTCAAATATATAGTTTAAGCTAATGAATTTAATACATGTGGAGCTTATTTTGAAGGTTCTAAGAGCTTTTAAGGTTAAATGTCTAAAGCCTTGCTTATTGTTATGAAGCATTAATTTTCTCTTACATTCATTAAAGGCTAGGAATAAAGCTACGATCACCAAACCTTATCAAGTTACCATGCAAGTCCTTTCACTTGATCATCATTAAATATATAAATTTATTATCTATGTTCATTGGATCATATAAATAACAGTGGTGAAATAGTGCTTCAACATGATGACAACCACACATTATTTTTTCTCTTTGTACACTGATGAGACGAAAAATGTTACGTTTTTAGGGGTCTGTTTGAGTCCTAATTCGTATATTATTTGATCGGATTTCACCTAAAGTCGTTTCTTTTCTCATTTTAGGTACTTTTGAGGAGAAAATCACAAAAGAAGCATTTTCGGGCGTTTTCGGAGTGAAAAAGTGCGGAAAACAACAAAATCTCAAAAGACCCTAAAGTGCACAGAAGGTGACGGCGTCACAAGCTTCAACGTGATGACGTCAGGAACAAATGACAGGTTGAAGAATTGGAAGGTTACCTCATGACGGGCCAGGAGTAGTTTTTGGGCCTAGTTTGGTGGAGCGGCGTCAGGGGCCGTAGGCCGTCAGATCTGGAGCAAAGTCGGCGTGACGACGTCAAGAAGGCCATCACAAAAACCGCTAATCGGTCGCGCGTGAGACGGGTCACACCTTGGGGCGCGCCGTGCAGCCCGTATTTTCGCGGGGATATAGTATAGGACGAATTGTTATTGGTGTTTAAAAAGAGAACTTTGGTGGGTAGGTTAAGGTTAAACCCGTAGCTCGTGTATGTACAGACGCTGTGTAGAGGGTACTCTTACCCCTCTAGTTCGCGAGTGTTTAATTCTAAGATAAGGTCTCATTTGCGGAATCCATACAATATGTCTATGTGTTGTATTGATCTGTGTTTGTATGTTTGTGCTTTTCTTTCCTATTCAACATGCTAGGCTAAATTACGGAATCCGTGCGCA